>OY735261.1:282515-592515 GCA_963457715.1 Argyresthia albistria | reverse complement strand
ACAGTGACAGTTGAGGCACAGTAGTGCAGTTGTGTCGTGTCCACTTTGTTGGATAACAATTTTGTTTACAAGTAAGATTCCGAGCTTATTATATACTGTAGTTTGCCATCAAAGTGTGTCTTTGGTAAGTACCTAAAATACAAAGCTGTTATTACCTTTTCGTACAATATTTTGATAATTATGTTAAACAATAATTTATTGACTTGCATAAAATTGCGAAGAAGCATGATGATTTATCGGCCGGCAGCAATATCAGCATTGTTATTTGTTCTTGATAAGTACGTCATCTTATCATACATTTATGACTTGGCGGTCAGCTGAGGTGTAGGTATGTTGAAAAAGTCGCTCCAATCAAATCTAATTCATAATAAATGTTATTCAGAATCATAAAATCAGTTACCTGTGATCCAAATTTTTAAAATAATTTTTATGTTGTTGCATACTGACTGTATTTAAAAACTTCTCGTTTAAAGGTTGTCATGACAAAAGTACAAGTGGAGCAGGGCTGGCTGGAGGGGGAGCAGCTTGATCTGGTCACTGGAGATGGGAAGTACTACAGCTTTAAGGGAATCCCTTACGCGGCGCCGCCTGTTGGACCCTTGAGATTCAAGGTTGGGAACTTATGTACAAAGCTAAACCTGCACGGGCAGCATGCCAGACAAGAGAAAGGCCCTTGTCGTGAATAAATATAATTTTCTCTTGTCGGGCAAGAGCTGTCAGGTAGGCTTTCGAAGCGAGCATCTATAGCGCCAGTGGCGCCGCATTTATGACGCCGACGCCGCAGAATGACAGATAGATGTTCTATGCAAATGCATGAAATTCTAGGGAACGTCATTCGAGCGCAGCGACACTAACGCGGTGTCAGTGTCGCTGTTACCACGTTGTCAGCCAGTAAATAACGGTAACGCTATAGACGCTGCGTCTGTGAGGTTCGCTTCGAAAGCCTAGCTTAGACATGTCAAGTAGCAATTTGGATGTCAACTGAGAGACTATAGACAATACAGGCATGCTGAGCACACTGGCCTAAAATAGCACGTCATATCTTTTTTCACGCCCACGTTAAGCGATTCTTTAGCCCACTGTTGGGCATGTGCCTATCTCAAGCAGGACATTGATTCCATTGCCTCCCAATTCTGGTGAACTGCTTCTTATGTTACCTGGATAATGTCTTTGAACCTCAGAGCTGGTCTGCCAAGAGCTTTTCATTCTCTTCTTGGCCGTCATCATCACCAGCATTCAACCTACTGATGAGTTCTTGCTACCTTACTTTTACGCCATTCAACTCGATTGGTTTTCTTATCGGATACTTTATCTTCGTATTGCCATCTTACTAAGCAGGCATTTACTATATTAATATTCGTTCTTTTTACAGGCTCCTCAACCACCACAGCCCTGGAAAGACATAAGAAAAGCCACAGAGCATGGAGCTGTGTGCCCTAATTTAGACATCTTCACAAATGAGCTAAACCTTGGAAATGAAGATTGTCTGTTTCTGAACGTATACACCATAGATCTCAAGCCAAAACAACCATTACCAGTCATGTTCTTCATCCATGGAGGCGGCTATAAGAGTGGATCTGGAAACGTTGAACACTACGGGCCAGATTTCCTCGTACAGCATGGTGTCATCCTAGTTACAATCAACTACAGGCTTGAAGTATTGGGTTTCCTGTGTTTGGATACTGAAGATGTTCCCGGTAATGCTGGTCTGAAAGACCAAGTTGCAGCTTTGCGCTGGGTGAAAAGAAATATTGCCAGTTTTGGAGGAGATCCGAACAATGTCACGATATTTGGGGAGAGCGCAGGTGGTGCATCCACTGGATTTCATACATTGTCACCATTGTCAAGAGGACTATTCCACAAAGCTATACTGATGAGCGGTGTGCCATTATGTGACTGGTCGCTTGCTTTTGAACCAAAAAGAAGAGCGTTTGCTCTAGGGAATGAATTGGGGATCCAGACTGACGATCCAAATGAACTCCTAGATTTTTTGCAGAATATCCCAGTTGAGAAACTTGTAAACGTTAATCCAGCAATTATTGGATCAGAGATTACTACGAATAACCTTTTAAAAATGTATCATTTCACCCCGGTAGTGGAGAAAGATTTTGGTCAACAGCATTTTATAACTGAAGAGGCAGAACAATGTCTACAAAACGGAAATGTGAACAAAGTTGACATCATGATTGGACATACTGATGAAGAAACTCTGATATGTGCTACATTCCTGGATGAAACTTTGGTTGCTTTCGAAAAGTACGCTGAAATGTTAGTACCTAGAGAGCTGCTGCTAAAGTGTACACCGGTCCAGATATTACAAATCCATGATACCATCAAAAGCCACTACTTTGGTTCCACAGCCATCACAAAAGATAAAGCAAGAGAGTTTTTTTCATATGCCAATCACACCTGTTTAGTATACAATATTCATAGATTTGCAAGACAGCTGCCAGAGTTGGATAATACTGAAAGATATTTCTACAGATTCTCGTGTGTGTCGGAAAGGAATATTTATGGGAATCATGGGGCTAAATATGGTATCACTGGTGCATCTCATTTGGATGACTTGGTGTATTTATTTGATCCAAAATACGCCAATCTCTCGATTGACAAATCTGGAAAAAGCTACAGAATGATCAACCACACTTGCGGATTATTCACCAACTTCTCCAAATATGGGTAAGCTTCTGTCAAGTAAATCGTAGTTTAAAAAGCTTTCCGATGATCTTTTGGCTTGCAGTGACAAGTGAAACAACGCTTTATAACACGTTTTTGCGTTATATAGAAATGACTTACCCTGTAATGTGCCAAACAAGTGCACAAGTGCCAAAATATTATAAGCAACTCAAAACGTAATACAAAAGCCCGCATCGTCTTTTGTCTGTTCTTTTAATTAAAATTTAACTATCAAATGAATGACATCATCATGATTCAAGTAGTGCAAACAAGTATGTGGTGGTTTTTACAATAACATCCTTTATTGCAGAAATCCAACCCCGGATACTTCACTTGGTGTGACGTGGCCTCAGTATGACAAAACAACTGAAGACTATTTGGACATAGGAGAAGTCCTGACACCAGGTCAACGACCAGACGAGGATGTTCTTAAGTTCTGGAAGACTATTTACGATGAAGTTGCTAAATAACTATAAATATGGCAAGTCGTTTGGCCTGTTACCTTCTTCTTCTTTAGCTTGTTTAGTATCCACCGCCGTTGCACTTTGTATCTGGTATGGTAGGTATAGGCTTATTTGGATTTTCATTTGACATTTTTCTGTAGGTACTTAATGTATGTATAAGCACAGATACTATAATATTATACTTATAGTAAGTGTATTTATATAAACCAATAAAATATAGAATACATATTATCTTCACAGATCTTTGGGATTTCAAGTTACCACTTCATTAGAATTGACTTCAGAATTTAACAGAGTAGGAGTATTTACCTAAGACAGTCTCAATCCCTACTACCCATGGGGCCGTTTCATACCAAATCTCAGTTTAGAGTCTTAGATACTCGGGGCTATGAGTTTAGTATTCTGGGAGGGTTCAACGCTGAACCACGTTATTATTTGGCAAGTCTCGTCTGATGCAAGTTTCGGAAACTGAATTAAGGCTGTATAATATTTCGATTAGCTCTACAAGGGATATGACTTTACTCAATTTGTATGACATCGATAGCTAGATATGTACATAATATTGGTCGATTCAGTTGATGAAATGTAAAAGAGGCGGATACAATGCGAATAGAGCTGAACAAATATCGGGGCAAAATTATTAAAATATGTCCTCAATCCTCCACTTACTTATTCGTAATTTCTTTATTGTACTCACATGACAGTAAAAATAGCTTAACATAAAAAAATATGTACAAAGGCGAGCTTATCTCTAATAAGAGATTTCATCCAGCAAACCATGTTGGGTAGGAGACGGAGATGATAGGTAAGGGGAAGAATTATTACATGTTTACATGTTTGTGATATGTCCCTGTGGGGGGGTACATCCAACACCGGGGTTTCTCTGTTTGTCCCAAGCCGGGATTCGAACCCAGGACCTCTCGCATGGTAGGCAGAAACGCAAACGCTCAAGCGATCATAGAGTAACTTATTATCAAACAATTTCAATACTAATCGTAGTCGAAACTCCATTACAGAACATCAAGCCCCAATTTCCCCATATTGAAGTGAGTCTACCGTTTAGAGGCCATTATTAAACAACTTTACATCATAATAAAGGGACCTGTTTAAACGTCGCGCTCGCCTAATCCTATGTTGGAGCTCGTAAAATGCTCTACATTACAGAATCTTGTGCTTTGTTCAAATAGCAGAATTACTCGACTAAGTTTAAATAAGCGACACGCATCTTATCATAAGAGGGAGGGGGGGGGGGCAGAAAACAGTCTTCCAAAGACCACGCCTCGCAATTTTCAACCTATGAAACAACAGAACAAAAGATCGTGGTCTTTTGTAGACGCTGGACGTTGATTGCTGAATGGTTGAACATATGAGGGTTGAATGATAAAGTTAAAGTGTGCGTTAGAGTTAAATCTTTGTGGTGGGCACAAAAGTGCCTCTGCCTTATTTAGGACTGATGATGGCTAAAATAGGCGCTAGCTTCTGCACCCCGTTTGAGAAATGACGTCCCGCTTTGTGTTGTGTCTATGTGAAGATATACCTACTCATGGAAACATTGAAACAACCTCTAAAAACTTATGCCAAGTTCTGTAGGCAAGTATGTAGTCTGATACTCATTTGGATCAAAATTAACGATCAAGCCATGCTTAAGATGAGTTTTGAATGAGTAGATCTTTAGATCGCGCTTATCCTCAATTTGGTACCTAATGTCAACGAAGCATGAGGTGTTTCACTAGCTAGGATATGAGAGTGTCATAGAGGAAATTAAATTTTGCCGTGTTATATTGCGGTTGAAAATGTCGCTTGGCGTCAAAAGTCGGGGTGCCTCGATATAGAGAGGGGCTATTCGTTTTATGTTTATGTCGGTCTCCACTCGATGTAGAGATAAGATCGCCTTGCATAACATTTCATACAGGCACATACATTGCGGCATAAGAGACGAAGATATGCATCATGCTGTGGCATAGTAAACGAGATAACTATGCATCATGCTCTCTGGGAATGTTCACTATAATTATGACGAATGTTAGATGGAATCACTCATGTGGATGAGGGATGTCAAAGATGAACTTCCGACGGTTACACCAGTTCGCGTACGCTTCGAATAAAAAGAGATGAACGTGGGAGTTTGGCTGAAGTAACTGGCATGCGGCATCGGCGCCGAACTCCCACCACCGTTTGTGTGTGTCACGTGTCACCAGAAGGGTGTAATGTTTCTACTCTACTACATATAAATATCAATACTTACGTTAGAATTTGCAAACAAATCTCGCTTATTTTTTATTTTATTTTTTGTTAAAAATGTCCCGCACTGCTCTACATACTTCTCAAAAAGTGGTAAAATATCGATTAAAAACCCACCCTTGAAAGCGGAGGGGTGTGATGCGCATAATGACACCCTTGTGTGAATACTTGATAAGGTTAATGGGAGAATTTGTTTGAACGATCATTGCATCCGACTCCGTAGAACTGGCCACGCACCATGGCGGTGTTCAATGGTTATGGGCTGTAATGACAAAAAATAGCTGTAGGCTCTCAAAAATACAGTTTGCGTCAAGTTTCTTTGGCGCTGATAAAACTGTCACACAATTAAAAGAAAGAAAGAAGAAATGTTTATTTTACGAAAGAGAGGTTACAACTCAATAAAGTGAAAGGAAAGTACTATCTAAGTAACATGTTGGTAGCTTATTATAGCGTGATTGACAAGACCTTATCACTTGGGCCCATATTTATATACTGCACTCAGCTCTGAGCGTTGTATCAACTATTTTTTCTGACCTGACTTGGCTCTATGCACTAGACTAGAAGTAGGGATAGTCCTTATGAGCTTAGTTATAATTATTTTAAACGAGTTCAGGCGTTTAATTAATTGTGATACAAATATACTGACTGCATGAAATCTCCTAACTTAACATTGTATTCAGTCGCTCAAATTCTATTTCTTTTACTGGGAACATCAAGAGAATCTTCATAATCATATTTTGTCAAAAACCTCGCATGTCCAGGGTTTCCGTGAGGTGTAAAACACTCTGAGGGGAAGAACTGAGGGGGGGAAACGAGGGGGCAAGAGGGGGGGAGGAAATGCAATGTACCGTGATATATTGAGAGGGGCTAGTTTCCAGCGGTGCTCAAAGATAGGATGAAACTAACATAGCGTCACGATGTTTCCCTTATGGGGTTACAGAGACACATTGGTGCCCTCGCGTCGATATGGATGGGTTTTACCGTGTTTTGTTAACTTTTTTGTGTGCAATAAAGAAATTATGAATTATGGGTAGTCCACTCAATAAATACCATATTCACATATTTTTCCACCAAATATATGGGCATTCTGAAAACACCCATTTATTGGTGTTCACTGGGTTGTTTTCCCATCTATACTCGTAAACTTGATACAGTCATACATATAGCATATAGTAGCTGTATGTTTGACTGTATCAACTTCATACTTTATACTTTATTGCACAAAAAACATAATACAGACACTTCATGATGGAAAAAACATGTACAAAGGCGAGCTTATCTCTAATAAGATACCTCTTCCAGCAAACCTAGGATGGAGAGGATTATTTATTAAAAGGTAGACCTACATATTGTGCACAACGATAAGTATTTATTTTTTTATTCTACAGTTAAGCTAATATTCTGAAGTGGTGCTCAACTCACTCGTAAGTTTTGGAAAATGAAACAGATGTGTCATATACTTATCATTCTGGAGCCCTATTTTTGAAATCGCTCGTGTGATATAATTTTAAAACGAGCCATCATAACGAATGATTTTCGTTCGTTATATTCATTCGCTCTGCAACGATTGGTCAGAACCACTCGTTGCGCAAGTCATACGAGCGATTATATCACACGAGCGATTTCAAAAATAGGGCTCCTGGACTTTGTTCTCATAGCATTACGTAAATAACTAATTAAATGACAAAGCAGTTTTGCACAAGAGGTATTAAAAGGAATTACCACAACGTTTTTACCGAGCTAAATAGTTAATTATACATAAGGGAAACAGCCGGATCTGTCTTAACAACTATTAACAACTAATATCTATAGTCTTAAAAACAGAACGTACCAATCAAAATAAAATGGTCATTTATTGCCATTACAGTTGAGTTTTTTTGAGACATCACGTCTGGCAGAAATCGCAGCTTGGTAACGGCGGCGGCGGGCGTTTCACAGACACTACAGTACAGTACTTGCAGAGCATGGCTGTGTTAATTTCTGCAGAGAACGCCCGATATGTATTTTTATCGAACTTTATGTCCGTTTTCGCGCCAAAATGTTAAATGTCTGTTAGAACCCGCGATTTTTGGCAATGAGAAAGGCATTACAAATGTTGTTGTTGTTGTTCAAAAGGCCTCGATTGATGTTTTATTCGGCTCGCAGTCTATTCAACAAGAGATCCGTATAAAAATAAGCAAAAATAAAATAATTTTTGGTTGTCCATTTTAAATAAAGTTTGGGAACCAGCCTCCGCGCCCATTGCCGATGGCCGACCATTTGCAATACATTGTTTGTTCAATTTATACCGCGGGCTCTCATGAGATACATTGCCTCCTGCAACCCCTCCACTGCAATCTTATTCTTACACTTATTGACGTAAGATCTGACTTGTATTGGCACTCAGGTGGCTCCGCTCTTGGGACGGCTTCTAGGGTTTTTCACCTGCCTTCAGTACAACTGATGTTTTGTTTTGTTTTGCACAGTGTGAGTCTATTTTCTTTGTAGAGTTTCCATTAAGGATTTGCTACTTACATTGTCTTTTAATTTACACTTATTGGTTTGTAACATTTTGCGACACTGTGGTTACAAAGGAGCATTATTGTTAAGCTGTATTTTACTGTCGTCCTATTAACAGTACAGTAGTACAGCAATTATCTCCTTCACTGTACGAAACTTCATGATCGGAGAAACGTCAAACCGGCCTTCAAAGCCGTCCGCTAGTGTAGCACCCAAAGTGTAAAACCGCTAATTTCATTTCATTTCTGTACTTGGCCGTCGGAAATTCTTTCACTATAATGGAAAAGCCTAAATACATCGATTGCTGCTTAAATTGGCGCTGGCAGTGACAGCTTGACTTTGAGAATCAGTTAAATATGGTAAAGTTTATTCAAGGTTAATTTATATGTAATAACATGCAAATTTTTACACCAAAAAAATGGAAAAATCCGTACACGGTCAAAACTAATAAAACAAACATATCTTTATTAAATAAAAATAAGTAACAGAGGGCCTAGGCTGTCCCACGATCGTCGTTGTCTAAGATGTTTTTATTTAAAACCTTTTTTTATTAATAATGTCTCATCAAGGTGACATTTAATAAGGCTCGATATCTACACCTATTTCGAGTGATTTTTTATGGGAATCACTCGATATAGGTCTGTAAGATCGACTTATTTTGGGGAACCCATCATAATGAAATGAAATAAAGTACTTTTATCCCAAGAAGCATAATGGTCTAAATGGAAGAAATGTCGTGTCTAAAGTCTCTCAGTACATTGACCGATGGCTGCTGATCAGCAGCACGATTGCGCCCGTTAGTTTGTTGGAGAAATGTTGGTCTGATGAGTTTTATTCCTCAAAATATGGTCGGCTAATTATTTAATTAGCAAACAGGTAGACCAATGTAACCCTGTATTTTTAACATTGATTAGCCTACCTACTACTACTACTAGTAGGTAAGTACCTAAAAAAAATATTTGTTCTCCTTTTTGTCTTCTTCTTCAGAAGAGGCCTATACCATTCTATATCCAGCAGTGGGTAGGTGTGGGCTGATTGATTGATTGATTGAGTTTGTCTTAATTATTGATAGCAACCTCCTTCGGTAAGTACTCGCGGTAAAGTCCTTCCAAAAATTCCATTTCCTCCTTGCTGGGTTCTCTCGAAGGTACCAGTTTCTCATCGATATCCAAATAGTCCTGTTGGTCAGCGGAATAGGGCAACCACTTGACCCCAAGCGAATCATCGGGTGTTGGGTTTCTGAAATATTGATTAATTATGGTTACAAATAACAATAGTTATATGCTACTCTACCACAAACTAGCTTTACTTCGTTGGACATAGAAACAATATCATATTCTGGTTTGGGCTTCAGGTTCTGCATTGTATTTTTTATGTCGCCTTTGTACATTACAGGTCCTGCCAAGTTTATTGGCACTTGAGTGTTGCGAGGAGGGTGTAATCTCTCTCTATTTCTCTCTGCCAAAAAGAGCAGACACCCCTGCCATGAGGCAATCAAAAATATTCGCGCGACCTCTACTTCCTATATTTGGGCAAAGGCTTTCCCGCATTCGAGTTAGATAGATCCTTTCGGATTGAAGAACGTATCTATTTGTTCCCGATATCTTTAGAGAAAGATGAGTTTAATGAAATTAAATTATGAAATGAATCTTACCCGAATTTAGCAAAGTTGGCCCATAGTGTCGTGATCTGATCTATCATCTTCCATGACTTAGCTGATTTGTTTACGGGAATATTTAACAACTTTCCTTGGAACAGGTACATCAGGTCGTCGAAGTGACAGCAGATTGGAGTATCTCCCACGAACGAATTAGCGCCCATCAGAAAACCAGACTGATTCCTCTCAGATATGCAGTTGAAATTATACATGTACACTTTAGTTTTATTCGTTGCGACGATCTTTGCAAACTGGATCACTCCATATTTAAAAAAATCTGCTGAAGTGTGCTTGATGAAGGACCATATATCATCTCGGGTAATTTTTTTCCCTCCGTAATAGAACTTGAGTATTTTTCGTCCCACTTCCAGTTGCTTTAAGGTATTGAGTTCCCATCTCATGGATATCGGCACCGAAGCTTCCACGAAGTTGTTTAATTGTTGTATCATTCCATCTATTGTTCGTCCCAAGTATTTCGTTGTTAATCCTATTACAAAGACACCCTCATCACGGTTGTAACCAGTCAAGACCTCTACTCCTGGATGGATTCCTTGTCGTACCACATCGTATGGTTCTCCTGTGAAGAAGTACTCATCGTTACCAAATATCTTTTCATTTGTCGGAACGACTAGTCTAAATGGTAAAGGGTTAGCAGGATCAGATAAGAGAACCTCTGGTCTTAGCTTAACTAGTTTGTCGGCGGGTTGAGTTGATAGAAACTTATAAAGCTCTTTGGGGTCATCTGTGTCTTCTCCGAGCATACGTCCGATGGTAAAAGCGATCTCTCGATGGGCCCGAGCAGTAGACCAGCCGTTGGTAAGGGATCCACTCTGGAGAATAGCTCGGTTGAAAAGCCCCTTGCTCATCGGCGACACGCAATGAAAGCCGACGCATGCCGCACCGGCGCTTTCTCCAAAAATAGTAACATTATCAGGATCCCCACCGAAACTTTTAATATTCTTCCGAACCCATCTCAACGCTTGGACCTGATCCTTCAATCCAGCATTTCCGGGCACCTCCGGGATGTCTAGGCATAAAAATCCAAGAAGTTCAAGTCGGTAGTTGATCGTGACGAGGATAACGTCTTTTTCGACAAGGAAGTCTGGGCCGTAAATGTCATCGTTTCCAGACCCGCTGATGTAGGCGCCTCCGTGGATCCAAAACATCACTGGGAGTGGTTTTTTGGGTTTTATCTCCTTCGTGTAAACGTTCAGGTAGAGGCAGTCTTCGCTGCCGTGGAGTCTTTCGGTGAAGCAGTCGAATTGTTTGCATACTGGACCAAACTCTTTGGCGCTTCGAACACCGGCCCACGGCTTTGGTGGTTGTGGAGCCTGGAATCAGCAGGTGATAGTGACAGTTTGATAAGTACATACCTACAGATATGGGGGATAAGTTCCGAAACCTCGAGCTCACTGTGCAAGTGCGGAGCAAAACAAACAAAGGACCACCTCAAATCTTGCCCGGGCGGGCAAAAATGTCACGACGAGGAGGATCTGATGCAAGCTTCGGCAAACGCCATAGCGGTGCCCAATTTTCGGAAAAATATAATTTAATTTACAACTCTACAATTTAACGCTTCCACACGATAAGAAGAAGAATAAGTACATTATTGATGAAGTGTTTAAATATGATCGGTGAATGTTATTATTATGCCGTGTGGTCAAGGGTCTCCAAAATCCTTTTACGAACAGGTTTAGCTCATATTTTTAATTATGAATATTTATAAATGTTTTATACGCTTTGAATAGTCACCACTAGCTGACACAAACAGAACTAAGTACCAGAAAAACTTTGAGACACGAATCTAAATTAATATGTATGAACATAAAAACTGCGTCACGCCTTTTCCCATATGGGAGAACGAGGCACAGTAATACACCCACTAGAAATTTCGTATTTTTTTCGTAATTTCTTTATTGTACTCACATGACAGTAAAATTAAGATAGAAAAAATATGTACAACACTTTTTACTATTTGCTCAACATGGGATCGGCTTATCGCCGGGATAAATTACTGTCGGATGGACTATGGACTCACGATAATTTCATATCAGCTTCGATTGTTTCATTGATATTCAGCTAATCTAACGAAATGTAGAAAGGTTATGTGTCCACTGAGGGGCACAGAGCCAATGATCGAGCGGCGGTCATGGGCTATTTATTTTCTGTCAGCAGGCGAAATAGAATATTGAATTACGAGTTAAAAGTGGAGACAACTTTCTGTGCCTCTGCCACGCCGTAAAGAAATTGGAATCAAATATTGATCACTTGCGAACTCTGTGGTGCTGCGGTCGAGGCTGCCCGGGTTCGAATCCAGGCTGGAGGGAGAAGAAAAAATTCCAGGTCTAGGACGTTTACTTTGTGACGTCTTCGCTTTTTCGGGCCCCCACGACGTATTCTAGTGTGGGGCCAGAAGCAATGTATTGCCTAATGTAAATGTTTTGACAGCCGCTAAATGGAGTGTAAGTGCAATATAAATACAACGTAGCCATGTTGAGTGGCAACCTGACTGACAGCACAGATTACTGAATAGTTACTACGTAACTGACAGGCAATACAACACCATTCTCCAAACTCCATTTAGCGAATTACAAAAGTTTGGAACAAGTGGCCCTAAAAGTCTTACCTTGAACCTCAGTTTCCCGAGAGGTGGCGCGGCAAAGGGTATTCCCTTGAAGCTGTAATACTTATATCCCAATTCACTGTCCACAGCCTCTCCCTCCAGGATACCCTCAGATACTCTCACTTGCACTGGACTTGGCATGGTTTCTGGTTATATTGGTAAGCCCTGATGATGCAAATATTAGTTTTAACTTATTGAATATTACAATCTATGTTATCTAGGTCTTGGCAAGAAATTATAGAAAATAAAATGATGGCAACATTTGCATGACTTGAAATTTTTTAAACGAAACATTTGTTATCCGCTAACATTTTGCTTACGAAATCATATTTTTTTTATTTCTTGTCAATTAAGCAAATAAATGTTTGAAATATCGACAGAAAAAACAAGATAAAATAATAAATATCGGTTAAAAATAAAAATAAATTGCTTATTTGTAAACCCATCGAGTTTGGGCTCATTTGATTCGCCGTGACAAGTTCTATTCATATTATTATTATCTTATAGCAAAGTTCTCATGATCATCACCAAACAGTGGTAAACGGAAACCTGGTTCATAATTGTAGCACCCATCGACTTTGGGCTCATTTAATTCGTTTTTATAAGACCTCTTAACCAGGTTTTAGGCAACTCACTCGCGATGGATTTTCTAGCAAACAAAATTTGATAAACTCCAAGTTTCATCGCAGTAACAGCTGAACCGTGAAGGTCGAGCTCTCTTAGTATCTTTTAGACCTTATGTACAAAGTATAAAGTACTTACAGATAAAATAATCACCGCGCACTCCTATCGATGCGACCACTACTCGGGACCACTATGATCATGATGAGTAGTGAACTGAACATCCACAGATAATCTAAAATCTCGTACTTTTTTTGCCATCTCATGATAATAAAAAATACAAAATTATCATATCGTAGAACACAAAAGGGCAAAGAACCGGTACTGTATAATGTCAAAGGTAAGCTCAAATAAAAATAAACGGTCAATAGCGAGTAGGACTCGGACACCAAGGGTTCCGATCACACCTGTGGATTGTTAAGGTTTCTACATTAAAAATGTAATGTATGATCCATGTGAACCAAATTCAATATTTTTGGCCCATACACCGTAGACCAACTTTTAGCAATAGCAATTATTTAAACCCATTCGACCCTTACACAGGTTCACTAACCAGTTTTAAAGGACCCCTTGTTATTTATTTTTTCAGGTAACAAACAGTCACTTACAAAACATGGATTGATAAACTATTTACTTAAGACGGCGTATTAGGCAAAAACAGCCTTTAGCAAAACACAAATCGTTCGGAATGATGAGTATTATCTATTGCTGTTCGTTTTTTCACTAGCTTGTTTATTACGAGTGTCAGCGTGACTTCGTTGTCCCATAAACTAAATTTTATTAATTTTGCTCGAAAAGTCTCCTGCCGCCCTAGACAAAGTGAAACGCTAACCGATGCGAAACGAAACGAAACGATATCTTTTTATGTATGCAATTTGTCATTTGGCTTCGCTAAGGTGACGTCACGTAGCGATTCCAAATGTCAAATCACATACATAAAAAGTTATCGTTTCGTTTCGCTATCCTTAGCGTTTAACCTTGTCTCCTTGCACTGAAGTTGCCAGAAAATCTGTCTGTTGCAATGTTTATTTTTACAATTTCGAACCGGATCTGAAGTTGTGTTCTTGTTATTTATCTAATTATTATAAAAATGGCACATATGTCCTTCAATTAGGCTTGCTTAGCTTAGGACGGCTCAGTCTTATCCGTACCCGGGTTAAGTCCTGTGACCCTCGACATTTACTTACTTAACTATAAATAACAGAGTATTTTAACCACAGGGCCACACCGCAGATTAATTTCAAATGGTTATATTTGACCACAAAAGCCCGCATTGAAACAAAACCACTTCCGAACGGGCGGTACGGTAGTATACAAAAAAAAATGACGTTGACTGGCAATCTGTATGATTTTATGGTCAATAAAAAAATCACTTTGACTTTGACTTTTTTAGAATTTCCGATGTCACCCTTTCGCTCGGATTAACCGTAAAAAGATTTTAGGAAAGTACTTAGGAAGGTAGTCCATTCGCTGTAAAAGGGTCGCATCTCCCTGTCACGTGTATCCTCTCGTCAAAGGATTTATAACCACATAATTTTATTATTCTCATTTGTACGACACTATCTAATCGAATGGATTTAATGGCGGAACAGTTGTTGTAGCCATAATGAGAGGTTTCAGGGCAGATGATTAAAGTAAACAAAGCTTAGAACCTCTCGTTAAATTAAATGACCTTAGAATTTCTGCTCTTGTATTTTTTTTAACATATAATTTAGTAATTCGTCTATTTAGGTATAATCACTGAATATCAGTCCATAGAATCACTAGCAACATTTAAGATAGGTACGATAAGATAAAAAATGGTCAAGTGCGGGTCGGACTCGCACACGAAGGCTACCATCGTCTGTGCCTGACAGTTAAAAAACGGCAATATCTTTAATGTCGTCGTCAGTCGTCTCAATCTTAAAGCGCTTTGCTATAAAAATATATCAGGCGCTATTGTTTCAAAATTGACACATACCTACTATTTACCCTTTTCTTCGTGTATTCAGTATTTTTTGTTGTAGCGGCAATAGAAATACACATTCTGTAAAATATTTCAATTACGGTTCGAGATTAAATCCCTCTGACAGACAGACAAACGGACGGAAAGCGGAATAGGGTCCCGTTTGACACTCTTCTGGCACAAAACCCTAAAATCTATCCTTTGCGCCCACAGACTAGCCCATCGCCGCAGCTAAGGAGATAATAATAAAAAGGCTTCCTCACGATGTATTCCATCACCAATGAACCTTGCCCGTCGATTTATAACACTATCATGTCATCCAAAAGCAATAAAAAACAGATTTTTCATCCGAATCCTCACAAATAGCAGCAGAATACCTGAATAATGCCATATAATACTCAAAAGAGGTTGATCGACAATCGACGAATGATAAATGAAGGTATTCTGAAAGGAATACCCACACCCCCTAAAATTAAATGTATTTCAGTCGAAAATATCCTGAAAGGGAGGGACAGAGCTATGCGCTACATATTACTCTGTCCCTTACCCTCCTGCGACATACATAACTCGCGTCGCGCTTGGTATGCTACTGCTGGTATAATACAAAGCTGCTCAGGAAACTAATATATTAAAATATAGCATATAAATAAATGTCCTCATTGAGACACATAGGATTTAGAATCGAGCAAGATCTGGCCATTACACACCACGCTTGCACAAGGCTTACTTATTACAAATATTATGTTCCAGCAGAGCCACCATGAGCCATGAGGCACACCATTCACCTCAGTCGGCATTTTGACACAATTTAATTTCAAAATCAATGCTCGCAGAAATGGAGAAACGTCATTACCTACGACGTGAAATTTGACATTTATACGCGACGCGAGGTGAATGGCGTTGCCACAGCTAGCCCCGCTGTACCAATAGAAGTGTCTTTGGCGTAAAAGCCTGGTAATGCGATAAAAATTTGGCTTTTTACAACATTCGGTATCGTGGCTTTTAAAAAGGTTATGGCCGGCAACCTATACAAAAATGGCGCAACTACTGAAATACACTGACGATTCTAACTCCCCACACATTTCAACAATCATCGGAACAAACCACAAAGTATTGGAATAGAAATACGACAGATTATGAAAATGTGGAGTTTTTCGTGTCATCGCCCCTTCATACCTGACAAACTTTCCTCATATCTAACAAGCTACCCAGTCCCACTCGGAATGTGTTCCTGGAAAATTAGGAAAATATGTGTCTTTGCTCGAAACAATTAGCACAGGATCCGCCGTCTTAATAATGAATAAATGCAAGTGCATTATTACGATTCGTTATCGGCCAAAAGGCTGGCCGTCACATCAGACCCCACCTAGCTATCGGTAGATCAACAATAATAATATCTGTAAAACGCCATTAGCGTAAAAGTATCATTGTCTAGCCTATTATTGCAATACGGAGTCTGCTGCACAAAATTCTGTAATTTTATTCCAGTGACGACTTCCCTCCTTTAAAAACTGGCATCTGACACACTTTTGTCTATGATTTGATCCATACAGCACAAAGCGGTTCCTCTATTGATTGTTCTACAATTCACATCGCGTGACCGTGCAAGAATGCATGTCGTGTAAACAACCCCTATTTCATGACCATAGCTTGAAGGTAACAATCGAATTTGGACCCTAATTGAGTGCGGTTAAGTTGGTTGCCACGCAACCTACTGCTAATGTAGTGAAGTATAGGTTTGTTCATTTTGGTATGTCGTGTTTTGTTTTTGCTGATTAGGCGGGAAAATTGTGCGTCTTATTATTTCGCTCCCGAGCGTATCTAATTAAAAGCGTGTTGATTTCGGAAAGATAATGTTTCTGTTTTACGTGTATTGTATCTACCGCTGTGTCCTGTCTGGGAGAAATCTCTTGTTTGATATAAGCTAGCCTTTGTAAGTACATTGTGTATCTATGATAAGTTTTATGTATGTCTGTCTTGTGAAGAACTAATACTATTGCCTCGAAAATAGGATTAAGATAATTAACTTAAAACTAAATTATTGAACTGCTAAAGCACCTAATCCGAAAGGAAGTTAGGTCCGTCACCCTCAATTAATTAGATAGTAAGAATAATTCCAAAGACATCAACAGTAAAACCACACTAAAACAAATGAAAAAACAAGTTTTATCTATATTGGTTCTGTTCTCTGGAGAAGAGGATGTAAGTATGTAAGCAGTCAGTTAAAGTAGGTACGGTAGGTAGTTGGTAAATGGCGCCTTTAGAATCCGCGGCACATCCTACTTAATTCCAAATTACTTGAGCCATTTTGCTAACTTAATTCGACCACGGGTCGTTGACACAAGCCCTAAAAGTACCCTCTGGATTAACCTGGTAAATACTTACTCTATAATGGACGGGGTTGAAGAATTAGGGGTTCTAAATGGGAGGTAAAGAGCAAATTCAGGACTATACTATATATACTATACCTACTCAGACGTTGTCGGTTATTTTCGGGGAGATTTTCTTTTCCGGGTTCCGTAGTTCCGTACCCGAATGGTAACCAAGCGTCTTAATCCTCTCCATCATATAAAGTAAAGTAAAGTAAAGTTAATAAGAAGAGAGTTGAAAACACAGAATCTTTTTTCACCACTTCAGTACATAACAGGAACAACAACCGTTTAAAGATGGGCATTTGAGGAGGGGGTTTTTTTTTAGAAGGCGCTTGTGAATTGGATTCCGGTTTTAGTAGAATACCAATTATCTCGTATTGAAGTTTGTGCCACGCTTGTCGTCGTACCTATGCTTGTGAACTTAGTAGAATTAGGGCCCGGGTAAAACCTTCAATTCCGTGCCACTATAGGTCAACGTGGCCTGTTCCAGAGGCGTCACGCACGACTAAACTAACTTAACTTTTTAGAGAATAATCAGGATAATGTAAGGGGTGATCTTTCAAAACACAGATAAACAGACAGATACTTTATTTATTTATTTAGAAAATCAACAGCATTACAGTTAAATACAAATAACTTATTTACTACAGCCAATTATAGGTTTCCATTTCAAGTATCTTTGTTTGGCATTTCAAGTATCTGTAGAAATGTCAAATTATAAACGCCAGTTTGAGGTAGTAATAGTACTAGTTATACCTACTACTTATTTATTCGTTATTCTGTGGTTTGGGTACGATATCCATAATGTAGCAGTTTTTAAAATTGAACCAATCGAAAATAACAGTTTCCTTTTTAAAATAGAACCCATGAAAAGATGTCGATTTCTTTCATCGGGGACAGACTGTTCACTTGGCAAAACAGGTACCTAGGCAAAAGATGCGACCCAATGTTTCATGTGTTTGATTCCTTGGTAAACGTTTTGAGTTTTTGACGCCTTCAGAATCCCTCAAAGTGCCTACTAGTTTTAATCTGACCGGCATTTACGGCATTGTGCCACCTAAATCTTTCAGGCTTATCGATTCAACATTCAACCCGTCAGGGGAAGGTAACGAAATAAAACGCTGTTACGATCAAAAGCACCGCTTCACCAGTTCGCGCTACCAGCGAAACACGTCGGTAGTTTTTTTTTATCTGAAGTAGCGAGCAACGTAGTTAAACTAGTTCATACTCTTTTTCCATTTTCGGTATGCAGTCAACTGTGTTATCCTTTGTGCCCACTTGTACCAATTTATAGTTTCCAAGTTTCGGAATGTTTTGGGGCTCGGAACGTATTTGTAGCTCCTAGCTCCCGTTGCCTACTCTTTTGAGATAGCAATATAACGCGGCGGCGGCGATTATTGCTATGATAATCGCGACAGGCGTTCCTATTTTCGCGTCGGGTTTTATTTATTGTGTTGCGTAATGCCAGAAATGCGTAATAATAGGTTTATTCGTACCCGTACGTGAGCAATAGGAATTTGCTTTTTTCTGTCATTTGGGGTGGGGACGTAATAAATTCGTAAAAGAGCTGAGCTCCGGTCTGCCGTATAAATGCACCCTTGTGACCAATTTTATGACCTTGGGGTAGAGAATATTTTCTTAGGGGCAGAGTTTATATTGAGACAATACTATTGGGAAAGCGAAATTATATTTCACCATCAAACAAAAAATCAAACAAAACATTATAAATTACACGTACTTTCCCATAGGAGTGGCAGCAGAGTTTAAGGGACCTTTCTCAATGTTTTCATAGTTTACTCTATGGTTTTGACTAGCTAGACCATTGCCGTAGCTACTTCCAAAGTATATTGTACCCAAAATAAATGAACTTATCTCATATACTTACATGGTAAACCCAACACTGAGATTCAAACCGGCTTTTCCTGCAAAGCTGCACCACCACGCTTACATGTGTCAACCAAAGAATAAATTCGTGAAACCTATCTTAGCAGCTAGATGCCGGAAGGTGTAATAGATATAAATTGCCACTAATAAAATACACTGGCCGCAGCCGCTGCAGTGTTCATCGATTGCGGGCATGTTCGGTCTACCAACCAACCTAGGTACAGATTATATTGCTAGATTTATCGGTAAAGTTCTTTACTGCACAGACAAATTCTTTCAGTTTATTACAGTAAGGTACATACGAAACGTAAAATTATTTGACAGGTATGGTATCGTATATATTTATTGCACATATCAGAAAAAAAACACAAACAATACAGAAAAGGCATGAACAAAGGCAAGCTTATCTCTAAAAAGAGATTTTTTCCAACAAGCCCAGGATGGACAGGATACATTTTAAATCTCAAAACGGGTCATTCCTCCACTCACACTAAACATAGAAAATCAAGTCAAGGCAATTTATTTTAACTAAGTTAGCAATCGATTGAGTGAGTTTGAGTAGAAAGAGCTAGAGTTAAAGTTGAGGAAATAACTAAGGTTCAGATAAACTAGAGACAAAATGACCCCCAAATGTCGCTGCAACCAAGCTGCAACATGATGCTGCAACGAAAAACATTGATGTCGGCGTCTTCGCTGGACTTTATGATGGTAATAGTGTCAATAGGCTTGTGGGCCACAAGCCTGTTGATACGAAGCTGCAACGTTACTATTACCATCATCTTGTGGCCTGTCAAGTCATAATAGATACTTTTTATGAACTGTCAAAACGGAACTTTTGTTCCTGAGTTCCATAACCACAGAGTGACGTCATGTAAAAGTGCCATCAAATGCTGTCTTTTTTGCACAAAATTGACTTTATGAAATATACAATTCTGAGAATATCAAGCCATTTTGTACATAATGCTTCAACTTAAGACTTGTTCCTAGATTTATTGGATTACCTTGGACGCAAGCCTATTGAGCGTAGAAGACATTTTGAGGAGCATTTTTTTCCTTAGTGTATTCAGGAGCTTGTGATTCAGTGTTGCGCCACATGTTGGGGGACATTTTGTCCCCTGTGTATATGAGCCTTCTTTATACTGCTTCAAGGACAATTCATCAAAATTACTAAGAGCCTTCCAAAACATCTTGTAAGAAAGCCCTAAGGGTTATCAAAGGAGGCTTGTCACCATTTTCCTCATCTCTCTTAAAGAGGCATTCGTTTATTAAAACAACTCCAAATTGGGATAAAAACATTTTCTTCCCGCCTAACGGCTTGGACAGACGATGACGCGCCCGCTCCGTCTCGCCGCTCCGCGCCCGCCCCGCGCCCGCCTAGACGCGCTCTCACCGACTTGCACCGATTGGTATCTTATTGCTCATAATAAGTCTCTTATTACATCGGATGGTTTTCCCTGCACCCGCCCCGCGCCCGCTCCGACGCCGCGCCGCGCCCGCTCCATCCGATGTATTAAGAGACTTATTAACGAGCATTAAAACACAAATCGGTGCAAGGCGGTAAGAGCGAGGCATAGCGGCGTCGGAGCGGGCGCGGAGCGGCGACGGAGCGGGCGCGTCATCGTCTGTCCACGCCCTAACATTTGAGACAAGGTTCGATGCACGTTTGATGTTTGAGACAATCATATTGTACTTCAACAGATTGATACAGTCATGGACAAATAATTCATCCATGATTCAGTCTTCCACGTCTTCCAATGATCTTTTGTCTGGTGATGACTGATGATGATGAGTGACGTTTTCAGGGGGGTGCCAGCGCTACGGAACGATATGTAACGAACCTGGGCGGCGATTCTACAAAAATACAAGGCACGCTCTGGGTTGCCACACAGCTACTATAATATTATACCGATACAGATAGACCACGTAGAACAAAATATGTGACCGGCGTAAACAGAGATGCTACGGAAGCTTCTTTACTTCGAGGGTTTTATCGCTTGGTGCAGCACCATCGAAAAATTGCAAATAACACGAGATGGCGCTAAGATATATAGGATTTCTTCTAAGATTAGCGCCACCATGTTAACTGAAACCATGGCGTTTAATGTACAAATCTTACTCCTCACGCCATCTCTTTTTGACGAAGGGTTACTAATTCTAATTTGGAAAAGGTTGCAACACATGGACAGTTTAACTCTCCTTTCTCCTTTCATGACCTGATTTACCTCTCTTTTAAGATTAAACCTCCCAAGAGCAGAGCAAAATTCATCTACACCCGTAGCTTCAAGGGCATTGATTCTGAATCCCTTAAATCTGATGCCTTGTCGATAGACTGGTCTCCGGTCATCTCCTGTGAGTCCGTTGATGACAAGATTCACCATTTCAATACAATCATTCTGGGACTGTTCGACAAGCATGCACCAGTAAAGAAGGTTAGGGTAAAACACCTTCCTGCTCCATGGCTCTCTGATGCTATTAAGCGTCTGATGACTAAACGCAACAAAGCGAAATCCCTTTACAAAAAGGAGCCTACAGACGAAAATTTTGCCATCTTCAAATGCCTTAGAAACAGGTGCAATCGCATGTCGCGGGCTATCTATCAACTAGATGCTAGGCAATCACTAAGGGACAAATTCAAAAATATCAATATACTTACTGTTACCTGTCAATACATTTATGAAAATATCATGTATACCAGAAAAAACATAGGTTTATTTAAGACTTTAGGTCATAATCATAGTATTAACACTAGAAATAGAAATAAGATTGCTATGCCCGCGTTCAGACTCAGTAAGGTTGCTCACTCTTGTATGGGAGTATGTGTTAGTTTTTATAATAAAATACCTAATGAAGCAACGGACCTACCAGAAAGGAGGTTCAAAAACTATGTCAAAAACGGCCTATTGAAGAAGTCATATTACAGTGTAAAAGAATATTTAGATGACAAAACTGCATGGTCTTTACCATCTCAGCGCACAGAAATCCAAAGAGGGGCGATGGACTGAGTCAGTACGTCTCTCCTCGGTGTATTTCCTTAGACTTAAGTAGAAATACATAACATTGTATTTTTAAGGCTCTGATATTTTAAAAGAGGTACGGGGGAGGTTTCTTGCCCTTCTTTGCTCCATCCCTAAGCCCACAACTTCCGAACGGGCGGTAGTATACAAAAATATTAATATTATATTGACGTTGACTAAGTAATATGTATGATTTTATGGTCAATAAAATTTTTGAACTGAACTGAACTGTGTCGTGATGCCAAGCGTCGCCACATTTTTCAGAGCATTGAGAGTTACACTCCGGCTCAAGTATGGAAATTCCTCAAAACGCTTGGGATCGGTAAGTCTCAGGATGAATTGGTTGGTAATGTTGATCTTAGCGGGCTCAACAAATTCTTCTCGGTTCCCCCTGTCGTCATGAATCCTTTTGTAAAGAACGCCACGCTTTATAACTTGCGCACAAGGTCAGCTCCTACCTCAACTCCTTTTGACTTCAGAATTGTCGGAATCGATGCGGTTAAAAAGGCTGTGCTCGCTATTTCCTCTAAAGCTGTAGGATATGATAATATTTCTTCCAAAATGATCACTTCTGTACTTGACGAGCTTCTTCCTGCTATCACTCATATTATAAACCACTCTCTCTCCAGTTTCTCCTTCCCTAATGTGTGGAAAAAAGCTTTAGTTATCCCTTTACCAAAAACTCCTAATCCCTCTTCCTTTAAAGAGTTTCGTCCAATTTCCATCCTGCCATTCCTCTCCAAAGTTCTTGAATCCATAGTCCTTGCTCAGCTCTCCTCCTACCTATCCTCTAACAACTTGCTGAACAAATTCCAGTCCGGATTTAGGCCGGGTCACAGTACCGTAACGGCCTTACTCAAAGTTACCGATGACATCCAGTATGCAATGGATGGGAAACAGCTCTCTGTGATAGCACTTTTGGACTTTAGCAGCGCCTTTAACTGCGTCGATTTTGACATTCTCGTTGAGATACTGAAGTCCCTGAACGTGTCCGTTGACTCTGCTAGCTGGTTTGATTCGTACCTGAGAGGGCGACAGCAGCGTATCAAGTCGGAGGAGACTTCAACGGACTGGTGTGACCTTTTTGCGGGAGTCCCCCAAGGTGGTATACTCTCTCCCCTTCTTTTCTCTATCTTCATCAATTCCATCTCGGATGGTCTCTCCTCGTCTTATCATCTTTATGCCGACGATCTCCAGGTTTATCGCCATTTCTCTCTTCATGATTTGACCTCAGCTGTAGAACTGTTAAATGTAGATCTTGATAAAATCAGGGACTGGGCCACTTCTTACGGGCTACTAGTAAACCCTAGTAAGTCTCAGGCAATGATTATCGGTTCCAGTTACTTCCTTAACTTATTACAGCATTTGTCCATTGCTCCTGTAACCTATGACGGAACTATAATCTCATATAGCACGAAGGCCAAAAATCTAGGAGTTCTCTTCGATACCCAGTTGTCCTGGTCAGTCCATGTCGGCGAGGTCAGTCGGCGAGTTTTTGCCAGTTTCCACTCTCTCAGGCGTCTTCAAAACTTCCTGCCTCGTCGGACAAAGATCACACTTGCTCAGTCTCTCCTCCTCCCTCTGATCGATTACGCTGATGTCTGCTGGGCTAGCGTGACCGAAGAGCAACTGAACAAACTCGAGCGACTTCAAAACCTCGGGATTCGGTTTGTTTTTGGTCTGCGCAAGTTTGACCACGTCTCAGAGTATCGCAGGGAGCTGAAATGGCTCCCGATTCGCCTTCGCCGGGATTCCCACATCCTTATTTGCCTCTTCAACATTTTATTTAATCCTCGCTACCCTGGTTTCTTACGTGATCGTTTCGAATTTCTGTCCTCGGATAGGCAACGGAGATCGCACACTCGGTCGCTACTTATAACTCCGCAACACAACACTGCCGCCTACGAACATGGGTTCCGACTTCGCGCCATAAAACTCTGGAACGAACTCCCCAACGCTATTAGAGACAGTCCGTCACTCAACATATTTAAAAGTCGGTTGAAAGAACACTATCTTTCTCTACCGTATTAAATTTAAGTACTTTTATTTAGGTATATTTGCTTAACTTATTTATATCTATAACCGCCGCACTCAGAGAGATTTAATCAACCATTAAGTCAGTTCGAAATTTGAATTTACATACAAAATCCTTTACTTAGTAATCCTTAATGAATCATTAAATGACTCTGGGTACGGCGGTCAGTCTGGTATTTATGTACGTATTGTTAAGTAGTTTATTGTTTTATCTTATTTAATGTTGTGCACATGGGTCTACCTGTTGTTAAATTATTTCCTGTCCATCCTAGGTTTGCTGGAAGAAATCTCTTAATAGAGATAAGCTCGCCTTTGTCATGTGTTGTCCACTTTCAATTGTAAAATGTGTTATCTTGTGCAATAAAGTATAAAGTAATTCTGATTTGCATCCTGTAGTTGCCACAAGCCGTGCCCAAGCCGTGCTCACAGGACCATCACAAGCCTTACTTCGATGAGCCAGCGTACTTATAAGCAAGAATGGTATTCCGGTTGGTTTAGTAGGATACCAAATACCTCGTATTGAAGTTTGTGCCAGGCTTGTCGTATGCTTGTAAACTTAGTAGAATTCGGGCCCTGGTAACAACACAGCTCTTTCATTCCTCCGGTCATCAAGCGATTAGTTCCACCTGTCACCGCACGCCGCGCGCCGTTGTTGTAAGTTCTCGTCGATCACACTATTGGGTCTATTAGACTACGCTGTCGGCAGGGCCCTGTCTGACTCACTGTCTATTTCTAGTCGTTGCATTAGAGTGAGACGTCTATACAAATCGTGCCCTGCCGACAGCGTAATGTAATAAGCGCTTATATCCCCCAAGTGGTGTCTGCGTGGCAAGGATCAGCCGCGCAGCGCGGTTGGTCCGGGTCGAGCGGTAGCCAATACTATAATACGAGGAATATTTTTATGTACCGATATATATTTTGTATTCTAGAAAATGGCGCTGTAATTTTCGATGAAATTGGCAATATAGGGGTCTTTGGGGGTAAAAAATCGATCGAGCTAGGTCTCATAAAAATCGCGTATTTCAGAGTTTTCATGCTTTTCTCATTGCCGCGCAATAGGATTGGCAATTTCACTTTAGTACAATGAAAATAAGGCATAAATTCCAATGACAATCAAAAAGTAAATTAACTCATTGTGACCTCCGATCACGTGACACTTTTTGGCGCGTCTTCGGAAAATTCACACAAAAAGGCTTCGTTCAAATAAGGTCGAATCTAAGTTCATCATCTGCTATTCAACCTTCTTGCTTGCAACTAAGCAAACAGGCACTTTGCTTTGCTTCTCGTTTGCAGCTGTTCAAACAGAGCAGCATATTATTCGATTGCAGTTTGATGATCTGAATATAATGTTTTATTGTGTTTGTACCACCAACCGCCGAGCAAAGCTTGGTAACCCAGATATTGAATCGATAAAGAGCGTTTTACTCTTGCGTCTCCAGAAGATGCGTTTGAATCCCGGTGCAGACCATTGTACCTTACATAATATTATAAATAAAACCTTTAATACTAAATAACTTCGGCGATAGGCTTAGCCTCCGTCAAGTAGAATAGAGTACTGAATAAGCAAGAAGTGGGCACCATTGTGCCTATGCTAAGGCGTGACGCTATGATATTTTAAGAATATAACAGGATCCCTGGGGGGCAATTCCCGTGCTATCAAGATCATCTCCATGGTCGAAATATTAATTCCGAGATGCCGAATATCTTCATCGAGAACAAACATAAACTATTGTCATGATCCGCCTTACGACCAAAAAAAATACAAAATCCTTTCATTTACTAAAAAGCGTTTTACATAAGGTTACTTATGGTCTCCACACTAGGTGAAACCTGTGTCGTGGAGGCCGTACATTCAAGACATTACAAGTTGAGACAAATAGGTGGAGCTATCTGTAGCAAGGATTTCACTATATAATTGAAATAAATATGAATCGAGATCGTTCTCGACGGAGATATTCGGTATATCTCGACTATGTGGAGCTGATTTCGAAATCGCGAGAATTGCCACCCACTGACTCAAAATCAAGTCAATTACTGAATTCAGTTGAAGGAAGCGTCGTCGGCACCCTGTCATCAGGGGTGGCATTTCAAATTCGATAATGAAGCCGAAAACGTTTTTGCGACAACCCTAGCGTGTCAGCGTCGCGAGCTCGCGAGTCGCCTAATGGACGGATGAAATGAAACCCCAGGAAGTTACCTACTTCTTTAAATTATTATGGAGTAAGTGTATCTTCACGTATTTGTCATGTCTGTCTCGTGTTGTGTCTCTGTCTTGTCTGTCAAGTGGGTATCACACCTAGGACATATGTGGGGTAAGAAACGATTGAGCCTGTACGAAAGTACCTAAGTATAATAAAAGTATGTAAATTAGATCACTTGCTTGCAAAATTAACATGCAGCCTCAGTCCAATCCCATTCTTTGAATAAATCATAATACTTATGCGAGTGTGTACGGTACAAGAAGGGTTGATAGATGAACGTAGTATGGTATTGCTTGCGTAAGATGGCCAAGCGATTAATGCCCGGTTACCGGAAGAGCGATGAAAATGGATTTGTTAAAGTTAATATTATTAATAAAAATAATATAATTATAAATCCAATTAAATCTTTAAATGAAAAAAAAGGATGGAATGGAACTTTATCTAAGTTTCTATTAGTTCCTAAAGGATTATTAGATCCTGGTCTTTAATTTGTCAAACTCTTTTCAGCCAATCACGTGTAGCTTTTTTGAATTAATCTTCGATTGATCGTATGTAATATTTGACCACTCTTTCAGAATCTGGTGGTTAGTAACATAAACAATAAAAACGTTTCTTGTGTGCATATTATGATTTCAATGTTGTATATATCAACTAAATTCGGTCGCACAGACGCCTGCACTACACCCTTCGCTAATTCGAATTAATTAATTGCGAAGCCAAAACTTAATTCCTTACAATAGGCTTGTGGCCTGTCAAGTCAAAATAGATACTTTTTATGAACTGTTAAAACGGAACTTTTGTTCCTGAGTTCTATGAAATAACAACAGAATGACGTCATGTAAAAGTGCCATCAAATGCTGTCTTTTTTTGCACTAAATTGACTTTATAAAATATATCTGCTGGAATTATTATAAGATGTCTGTGATTGCTATGCCCAAAGGGCAAAATGACAGCAAGATTACCTACATGTACATTTATGGCAATAAATATACTAAATATACTAATATACTAAATATACAATTCTGAGAATGTCAAGCCATTTTGTACATAACGCTTCAACTTAAGACTTTTTCTTAGATTTATTGGATTACCTTGGCCACAAGCCTATTGCAAGAAGATATAGAATTTTTATTTACATTGGCCGATGTGCCGAGATTTGCCACCTTATATCAACACAACTATACTAAAGCATTGCGCAGGGGGACTGCATGAACAATAAAACGAGGCAATGCCAAATTGTAGGGCTGATCAAGACTCAAGACTGGAAATTCTTTGATCATCAGTTTATACGTGACGTTTTTGTAAATAAAACAACGGTGTATTCGAATTTAAGCAGAAGCAGAGTTGCGCCCACATCGCTGGGGTATGTGTATTCTTGCGGATTCGATATGCGATATCTATACCTATATCGAGTGATTTTGTATGGGAATCATAATTCATAATTTCTTTATTGTACTCCACAAAACAAATATATAGAAAGTACATGAAAGAAAAACAATGTACAAAGCCGAGCTGGGAATCTGTCAATATAAGTCCCGATACTCTCGATATCCGTATATCGAAGGCGCGAGAATCATGCCACTCGGCACACAAAATGAGCTGATGATTAAAGAAAGTATCAACTATCATTGGACGGAATTTAAGCACAATAACTCTCTACGAATGAGATATTTGTCTACGTCTTACAATCACCTAAATGTAAACGATAGGTAATAAATAAAACTAATTGTATTAAAACCACAAATCTGAAATAACTGCTACGAAACACGCATAAAAAGCCAATTTTCCCAAATATCAGCGCGACGAAACAAACTATCCTAATCTCTTAGTTTTGGTGCCGTATTAAATAGAAATGTTTTAGTCACGCTAGACAACCCTAGTTGTAATGGGTCTTTCCCAAATCAACCCAACAGTCATTACATAAAAACTTTAAAATAAAAATAAAATGTAGTTCATTAATGTCCCCACCGAGGAGCACAGGCCTTTACTCGGATATGAGTAAGATTGAGCCATACTCCACCACGCTGGCTCAGTGCGGATTGAAGAAGGGTTGTCGGGCTAGTGGCAAACCCGAAAATCATATTTATTCCAGTTTTCATAGAACTCACTTATAAACTGCCTTCTGTCATAAAAATCCCAACAGTTTATAATTTTAAATGAACAAACAACGAAACTAACCATAGACTCGTCGACTACTCCCGTCGCATATACAAAAATTATATATTATGTTGACGTTGACTACGTAATATGTATGATTTTATGGTCAATATTTTTTTTGAATTGAATTGAATTGAATTGAATTGCACGCCAAGTGCGGGGAAGATTTTGATGTGATGGGAACAGCCCGCTCTACTTTGGGGTAGCTTGGCAGTGGCACCCCTGGTTTGGATGTCTGTCTGATTATACCTCCATAGTCTGATTCGATAGAAAAGTTAGAGGGTGATTGTTAGGTGACGTAAGATTTTAAATGACATCTTTATTTTTGCGAACAAACCGTAACAGGGAGAAAGTTGAAATTTCTACAGAATGTGTATATCTATTATATCGATTGCCTCTACAGCACCAAATACTGAACTACACTTTAAAAATAAGGATGTCCCCATACAAGAAAAGTATATTTTTTTTGTATTTTTTGTAATGCTTCGGAACCCTCCGTGTGAGTGTCCGACTCGCACTTGGCCACTGGGCCAGCTTGGAGTATGACTCAATTTCACCCATATCCAGGTAAAAGACCGTGCTACACAGTGGGGACATTAATGGCCTACATTTATTTATCTTTTCTTAAAAACAAATATTGCGCCCCGCCTTTTCCCACATGGAGCGGCAGACGAAACGTGTAGCACAACTGTGTTTCTATCGCCCCATCTGAGAAAATTAGTGAATCATATTGTTGTTGGAATTAACACCTGCGGGGCAATTCCAGCGCCAGCGAGATGATGTCCATGGTCGAAATATCGATTTTGAGATACCGAAATCTCTATCAAAAACAAGAAAAAGCTATTCATACGACTAGCCTTTCGACCAACCGAGATACCTCGACCCGTTTTCGATCGAAATAAATATAAATCGAGATCGTTTTCGACGGATTTAGGTTTAGGCGGTATCAACGATATCTCGGCTGGGGAGATGATCTCGATAGCGTGAGAATTGGGGGTCTGTAGTGGAATAAAATACTAATCAGTACCTATACCATGATACAAATACCCTCGAAACATAATTCCAAAATAGCTGATACAAAAACCCTTAAAACTAAACAAAAGACCTACCCCAAACCTATAATGGACGTCACACCCCAAAAAAATTGCAAGATCAACAAAAATCGATCTCTACACACCCTATACTACCAACTTGCATACATTGTAAACAGAAGGAGTGGCGATCCATACAAGTAAATATGTATGGATGGCGCAATACGCAATACTAAACGTGGGGAGAAATATTGATCCAATTCACCCACCCACGCGGTCCGAATAATGGAGTTAAAACATTTAGTACAATATTAATTCGACCCAATTAGAGCTCTATCTTTGCCTTTGAGATACCATTCAAATGGGACTTTAGCGTAGATTAGATATGTAGGTACTAAAATGTTGTCCCTGAAATCGCTAACTTTTAGCAGGTACGCTTCTAATTAAATAACCTGTTCCTATAACTTTTATGTTAAATTTTCGGATTTGTGGCTATGACTTCTCCCAAAGTAGAGAAAACGCAAATAATACGATTGTATTTTGATAACATTTCCTAAAGATATTTTGACAGGAAGCATTCGGACCAAACCTGTCTGACGATTAGTGACTTAGAGTCCGAAGTAGCAAATTCACCCCTCTCCCCTCACCCCTAACTCACTCACCTCACCCCTAACTCACTCACGTTGTAGTCTATAATTTGAATGCCATTTTCTTACGACGACTCGTGTTTTTTAGATAGTTTTCGTAATCAAAGGTAATGAAATAATTTGGGGTTTTGGGTGGGACTTGTGTTAAAGTAATTAGATTTTGTGTTAGATACTCGTGTTTTTTTCTAAGTTTCATTCTGTGGGGCGGGGGGTGTTTCAAATTAGGTAAGTATATTAATTTATAGTTCTGTTTTCGGTGGTACTAGCCATTAATAGCTGTGTCCGTACTTTGGCAGTCTAGCTTGAGAACCTTCCATCAATCCACACTGAGCCAGCGTGATGAAGTATGGCTCAATCTTACTCGTATTCGGGTGATCCATGGCATGGCATTGACTTTAGGCTGTATAGTGTATTTTGCTATCGTTCATTTATAAGCTTCCCAGTGCTATCAAGGACAGACATTTAAAAAAAAACGCTTGAAGGAACACTATCTTTCTCTACCATAATATGCTTATTTTTTTATTTATTTATGTATTATTTGATTCGTATTGTTATGTTATATGTATATTTATGTACTTATTAGTAAGTAGTCTATTAATATAATATTAATCGTTGTGCACATAATATGTAGGTCTACCTTTTAATAAATTATTCTCTCCATCCTAGGTTTGCTGGAAGAGATCTCTTTTTAGAGATAAGCTCGCCTTTGTACATGATTTTTCCAATATTAAGTGTCTGTAATATGTTTTTTCTGTGTAATAAAGTATAAAGTAAAGTAAAGTAATAGTTTTTTTGCACGTGCAGGTATTTCCCACAGTATTTCTAGTATTTGAATCACTGGCTGAAAGTGGGCACAGCGGTGCCTCTGCTACCCCGTATGGGAAAAGGCGTGACGCTATGTTTGTTGTTATGTAGGTATTTCCTCGCTCCTGCTCAACTATCTACCTTTCCTCCAAAGATAACTTCGCTATTAGCAGTGTAACGTTAAACCATGGCTATTATAAGTTAGGCTATGCGGTATTCGAGTTAAGATTCCAAATCCACCCCAATGATATCATATGATACAGATACAGCCCAATAGGGAATAGTCGAGGAGACGCTTCCGTTCCCTTACACGACTTACACGCAGCAATAGCCTGGCTATCGTCAGGCCATAGTGCAAGACTCAAGCACTCTAGAGAGTAACATCATAACTGACTGAGTTGTGTGTGGTAGGTACGCTCAATTGGACCTACTATAGTGCAGACGAGGTTGCCGAAGTGATGAAATAAGTAGATTCATAATTCATAATTTCTTTATTGCACACAAACAGTTACATAGGACAGTAAAAAACATAGAAAAAGTGTACAAAGGCGAGCTTATCTCTAATAAGAGGTCTCTTCCAGCAAACCAAATAGGGATGAGACAGGTGGATTGCTGAGCAGGAGTAGACCCATGTGTACAATAGATACTACCCTAGCGAGTTACTTTGTCAGTGGAACGAGTGAAATAATAGACTGCTATGGCTCAGTATTCAACAAAAGTGATGCATGTTTTATTCGTTTTATGATGTGCCCATTAGGAGCACTTATCCAGGGATGGATATATGTATAGTCTCTGGAAGTGCCAGACGAGCCAAGTTTGCTTTAACCCTTAAAAAGGTATCAAATCTCTTGAAGAGGCTAAAAATCTCCTAAAAACTTAATTCTATAGTCTATTCGTGATAAGAATGCAGTAAACTTTAAATTTAAATCTGTTAACACACACTCACAGGACAGGATACAACCGTCGCGTTCGAAAGTTTGCCTTCAACTGGTCACTGTGAACTTGGCTTGATAGTTGGAAACGATTTGATTGGTTACGGGGCGTGGCTAGGCCGCCGGTCAGTGTTGACTCCACTGCATTCTTATCACGAATAGACTATAGAAGCCAAAAGTCTGCAAGTTCCGAACTACTCGTACATAATAGGGGTCTTAAACTATGGCTTTTACTGTTAGTATAATATTTTAGTATCTGTGGCTATAGCCAGAATATACAGGCAATAATACAAAGTTTGACCCACACTCAAACTTATGCTGTTACTGTCTTCATTTTATTGGGCAGCGATCGGGCATTAATATCTCGGTACTTGGGCCCCAACTATCGCGCTATCGAGATCATTAGTTATCGGCAGTGATCGGAGTAGGCAGAGCTATTTTATGTACTTGCCATATGTAAGAATAATATGGATACTCCCCGAATCCGGATTTGAATTGAATTCTAGTGGTGCAGAAAGAGACAAAAACAGGTGGGTCACTCTTGTTTTCGTTTCGTTTCGAGGAACACCCCGCTATTGTTTTTGTTTGGCGATATCACGACGAGTTTCAACAAAGCGGCAACGTCGCACGTTAGGAAAAAAGTTTGGCAACGTGTTGCTGATATAAAATTTACAATGTCGCTCATGCGCTTATTGCCTTACATAAACCATGTTTTATACTTATTGATAAAAACAATTATATTTATTAAAACCCCGGAGAATCAGTCCCAATACCATGGATTATCCATAATAATATCAATGTTTGCGGTCAATGAACCTAAATAGCTCTGCCTACTCCGATCACTGGTTATCGGTTTTGAATTTTTTATACCGCATGTCTCCGTCGAAAATTATCTCGAATCATATTTATTTCGATCGAAAACGGGCCGAGATATCTCGGTTGGTTGTAAGACTGATCGTGCGTGAGAATGGCTTTGTTTTCGATGGAGATATTCGGTATCTCCAATCGATATTTTCACCATGGAGATGGTTTCGATAGCAATTCAATTCAATTCAATTCAAAAAAATTATTGACCATAAAATCATACATATTACTTAGTCAACGTCAATATAATATTAATATTTTTGTATACTACCGCCCGATAGCACGAGAATTGTCCCCCTGAGCTGCAAGCCAGACAGCGAGTTAACTAAACTTGGGTAAATTTTGCGACAGTGTAAATCCTACCCACATATGCAACTATTTTCAATGGAATCATAAAGAGCGCATCCCATACTATATTACCGATAGCCGATACGAATATAATAGTGTTTGGGATAGCATTGCTGTTGACATAGAATATCTTTGGAACCGACATTGTTCAGCAACAATCGAGGGATCTCCGGAATTGTCCTGCTTTAGATACCTAACTTGTAACTTCGCTCTGTATGGAATGCTCCATGTTTGCTGATGTATGGATAGGACTATAAATATTAGCATTAGAACATCGGATCCAACGGTCCGGGTCGATTTTAGTAGCCCAACCACGAACAAAGATTCGATAGAAAACTATCGAAAAGCCAAATGATTCTTATTCTCTATGTCATAAATAGTTATTTATCCAACAAGTGAGGAAAGTTCGTTTTTCCTATGAGTTTTGATTTTGAGTCTTGAGCGAACGAAGGATTGAAAAATAGAATCACGAGCGCAGCGAGTGATTATAAAATTCAATCCTGAGTAAGCGAAAGACTCAACAAAACGAATAGCAAATGAACTTGCTCACATGTTGCATACAAAACTTTTCACCACTCCCAGCAAGAAAGTATTCAGTCACCATAGGTAAATAAATTAAATAGTCACAAAGCAAATCAAAATAATTCTTTATTATAAAATAAAATAATAAAATAAATAATCAGTGATCATGAATGACCTACAGTAATTTAATTCAATTTCTTATATGCTGGATTTTATTGGTATGTTTATTTTATGATTTTGTTTTATTGGTAAGTTTCTGAAATTATCTGGTTAACAATTACATTAAGGCCTGTAATAACCACTTTTACAGCCTTATCTTTACTATTAATCTTAACTTATAAGTATTTCTATTCTAAGTATAAATTATTTATTTTTTAAAATATCTTTAAAACTTAACATAAAAATCAGGCAAGGTTAGTTTCTGAACGGGATCATTACTTTCCTCACTGTTCAAACAGTGAGGAAAAACTAACTTTCCTCACTGTTTTCGTAGAGGAAAGACACTTCTTTCGTGCGGGAGTGGTGAAATAGTTATTTATCCAACAAGTGAGGAAAGTTCGTTTTTCCTATGAGTTTTGATTTTGAGTCTTGAGCGAACGAAGGATTGAAAAATAGAATCACGAGCGCAGCGAGTGATTATAAAATTCAATCCTGAGTAAGCGAAAGACTCAACAAAACGAATAGCAAATGAACTTGCTCACATGTTGCATACAAAACTTTTCACCACTCCCAGCAAGAAAGTATTCAGTCACCATAGGTAAATAAATTAAATAGTCACAAAGCAAATCAAAATAATTCTTTATTATAAAATAAAAAGAGCTGTTATTCATGAAAATAATTTAAAAATGAAATGTAAAATTACTGCAATTTTTCAAGTTAAAAATTTCAAGTTAAAGTTTTTTTAGTATAATCAAAATCACAAGTAAACAAAACTTAGAATTTTCGCGCTTCTAATGTACTTCTTTCACAGGCTTCTTTCTTTGAGTGCGTTCTAAAATTATAATCCTAAATTTGACGATGTAATTTTTACCATATTTTATTTAACGTTTTTAATGTTTCTGAACTTACAATAATTTGATAAATTTTATAAAAAACATTAATCTTAACTTAAGTATTTCTATTCTAAGTATAAAATTATTTATTTTTTAAAATATCTTTAAAACTTAACATAAAAATCAGGCAAGGTTAGTTTCTGAACGGGATCATTACTTTCCTCACTGTTCAAACAGTGAGGAAAAACTAACTTTCCTCACTGTTTTCGTAGAGGAAAGACACTTCTTTCGTGCGGGAGTGGTGAAAATGTAATTTACTATTGTAGTACGATAATACAGATTGGTAAATTATTTTGATCAGACTTTTCATTACACAGCTTTATTTCGGACCTGTCCCTAAAACACACCCCATGGCCCAAATACATTTCGCCAATCGATATAAGTATACCAACTGAACCAATCAAAACATAGTGTTTGTTTACTATACCAATCGAAATTGAACTTTACCGTCATCACAAAAGAAGCAAAAACAAGAATCATATTTATAGTCGTGTCACGGAGTATTGTACACTTGCGTGCAAATCATTCAGCACATTTAGTTAGATACGCTGATTTATGATTGCTTGAATAAAATATCGGTCATGGTCACGTCTAGCTTTGAGCATGACTTGACTTTATGAGGTAGAAATATGGAAAAGCAAGTCGTGTCACAGAGTATTATACACTTGCGTGCAAATCATTCAGCACATTTTGTTAGATACGCTGATTTATGATTGCTTGAGTAAAATATCGGTCATGGTCATGTCTAGCTTTGAGCATGACTTGACTTTATGAGGTAGAAATATGGAAAAGCAGGCAGTCAGTGGTGTTCTGTATCGAACTCTACATTACAAATCAGATTTATTCATTTCAGAAATATCCATAATAGTATCATAGTAACCTGGGCAGAATCAGTAAAGAAAAGTATCATTGGAAGACATGCATAACTTTGACGCACCTACGCCCGCCCTATATGTTTTCTTAGATGTAAAAGCTTATGCTTTTCTTTATTCATTCAGCCCGGCCAGCGGCGTATCTATCGTGGCCACATCGTAAAAATTTTCATTTTAGGATGTGGCCGATCATTTCACGATAAACTAACAATTTCATGAAATGGTCACTCAACCTTAACATAAAATGGTAAGATCATGATATTTTTACGATATGGCCATAGCATATCCTATGCTACACACTAAACCAAAGGTTTGGAAGACACCCCAAAAACGTTCATTACTATACATACTTCACAACACCCCACTGCACCTTCACTGCACATGCAAACTGATGCAATATTAACATGCGATAAAACTGAAACCCTAGTACCTATATAATGTAATAAAATACGCCCTGCAAAATATCACTCCATCAAAGTACTTACAGATATATGAGAAATAATATGCAAACATAATCAAGAGAGGTTCAGTCGTTCAGTTCAGTTCAAAAAAGCCATTTAGAAGATTATGTTTTTCGAGGTGTATGGCTTATTTCCTTGGCACGGGGTGTATGTATGTATGCATGTACCTAATAGGTTTAAGAAATTCCATTAATTGAGATTTCATTTACGAAAACCGTAGGTATTTTTAAGTCCGTTAGTCCCGAATAGTCCCGATACAGGCTCTAGGGAAACCAGCAAATTGTAATATTTCCTGTTCCAATAATTCTCGGTATTTATGACGAGACCCTGATAATTTTGTTTCACAACAAGCGAGCAAAATTCGGACTGTAAAAGTGAAGTCAAATTAGTACAATATGTTAATCAGAAGAATTCTCGGTCCATTTAAGCATGTACGTTTTCAGCACGGTTGATACAATCAGGTACCTATGTATGTTATAGTATGTAAATCTGGTTTGTGTTCAATCCGATTAAGCTGCATAGTGTTCGGAATCAAACAGTTGCAGCCATTTGCATAGTTGAAATGCGCATGAAAATCAGCCATTTATTCGACGCAGGTTTTTATTGTTTTGATAATCTGACTAAAACATGAGTTTACACTAAACGTAGTAACTGGGTTCCTTCCTAAACTTCAATTGGAAAAAAACGTTTGTCGTCGTCATTCACTTTGAAATTTTTGTTTAAGAAAGCCACAAAGTTAGCATAACGTTTTAGAATAAGGGGATTTGTTTTGGGTTGAGGATTTTTGTTTCCAAAACAAAATAACAGAGAAAAACAATAAAAGATTGGCTGTATAAAGGGTTGAACGTTGAACCCACTATTACGGAAATCTAATGACATTGACTGTAATTACCGATGATAATAACTTGGCTTTCCTAGACATATCAGGGTAACTTAAACAAGCCCAGCCAATGACTTTTTAGCTTAGGCCTAGCTATTAAATTAAAAACTTCTTCAGGCCTAAAGCGAACGACCCAATTGCGACGAAAAAGGTAAACGGTAACAGGGAAAATCCTCCAAAGGTGCAGGTGCTACAAAATCATTAATCACTAAAACGAAACCGGTAAAATTATGGAGACAAAAATACCGGTCCGCCCGTTTTGAAAAATGACTATAGGCGACGGTATTTTATATTGCAAAGGAGACACTTGTATTCGCAGTTCGCAGAGTCGGCAGCACAGCACATAAAGATGAAACCTACGTAAAGACGTCGAGCAAAACTATACACAAATCTAAAACTGACATGTTGTAACAATTGTCGACTCTATTGACCAAGCTAAAGCATTTGGTAGCCAGCAATGTCAAACGCAAAACCAGTAAAACCCTATGAAATCTTATCTACCCGCAACTCTAAATCGAATAGGCAACCTACAATTATAACCCGTTTTTAGTTAGATTAACGCGTTTTCACTAGATGAAACTAGTTCTTACTTAGTGCCTTTGTTAAAAATAGAAATAACTAATGCTCCAAGTTCATATCAGTTAAAACTAGTTTTTACTAGTCAAAACGCGTTTTTCCAAAGCGAGTCGGTTAAAACTGTTCCGACCGAGGTTAAAGTTCATCGTACCGCAAAACACTTTCATCCCGTTTTATTTGGATACGCTTCGCTCTACTCCGCTCTGCTCCGCTCGCTCCTGTTTTGTTTCTTCTAAGTTCCAACCCAACTTGACCCAATTGAAACATAGCCGCAATAACCTACTCTAGCCAAAGGTATTTCAGTCAGAAATATTGACTACACGATGCTGGTTTTCAATCACAAATTAGTTTCTCCAGTGCTAGTTTTAACTAAAACTCTTTGCGACAACTAGTTTTATCTGAAAATCAAATATATCAGTGGTGAATTCTAGTTTGACTAGGTATTTCTAAAACTTGCTTGCTTGCTGCACTTAGTAAATGCTTGGGATATCTTGGACAGAGTTTCGTACCAATGACTCCATTCTCCAAGAACTACCTACCTATCATATATCGTCCAAGTCTTTGGACACGTATCTCGACGCGGCCGTATGTCTATCGAGCGACTGGTGGTACAGGGCAGAGTATTTATTAATCTGTGGTAGAGGGCACCAGAATGCGTGGTAGATCCCCAATGAGATGGACGGACCAAATGCAGCACTGGATGACCCCCTGTACCAATGCACTAAAAGCTGCCCTCAGAGAGGAATGGCGACGAATTGTGAGGCAGGTCACCCGACCAAAATGATGACCAGGACCACTCTGTCAAGAGTGACTGAGAAAAAGAAAAAACTAGTTTTTAACCGACTTCCCAAAGGAGGAGGTTTACAATTCGTCCGGATGTTTTTTTATGTATGTGCCCCGATAGCGCCTAGACGGATGGACCGATTTGGAAATTATTTTTTTTGTTTGAAAGGGTTTACCTTCCCATTGGTCCCATTGACACCAGGTCAGGATCTGATGATGAGATCCTGGAGAAATCGAGGGAACTCGAACTCGAATATTATAGGCAGACCTATAGTGATTTTTGTGTTTTTAGGAATACCTAATTACCCCTTCTCTGTTGCCTTCTGTACAACTCGTAGCAAGGGAGATAATAAATTGTTTTCTTTTACCCACGTTGATGGATATTCTATGACAACTCCAAAATTATGGAAAGCGCCTGCGTTCTATAGTATAATGTTATAGTATCTGTGGCTCTATCTAACACTTCTAACTGTGATTGATTGAAAACATCGTGGGGAAACATTCATATCTCCAGCTGCAGTGTAGGCTAACCCCCTGTCACGCAAAACGGAGTACCTAGGTATTGATCATCTGCATCACTCAGTGGAAGTAAATAAAACAATCTGTCTGCATTGGTCCGTGGCTCCATGGCTCCGTGGCTCCGTGCTAACTGCAGACGTCACAGTCTGGTGCTGTTTGTGATTCCGATCAATCTTTTGTCTGTGCCCAATGTGCATAAAGCGAGAGGTTCTCTGTTTCGGGACAGATTGACATGACCCTTGTGCAAACCATTCAACCTATACTAGTTCAGTATTACCTACCTACAAACACTAAAGTTACAATTACAAGACTTTAGTGTATCCAATATAACAGACAACTTGACAGATGTCAATCTTAGCCTGTTAGTGAGGGGATACTGCTCATAAAAATCGATTAATCAAACGAATCGATACACCCTTTAAACATTTGTGAATCGGAAATATTTCTAACATTTCATTCTTTAATCTTCAGTTACATAGTAGTTGTTGAAAATGAAATAATAATTTCTTTAAGTGCTAATAGCAATGATGGCGATGACAACGGTTTTGTTAGTTCAACTAAATAAACAATTTTGATTCGTTCCGATTGTTTTGGTAACATCCCTAGCACGCAGGCTCGAGCCATTGTCATTCTCCAAAATTATAAAAAAAAAATACATTAAAATTAGTTTGACAGTGGGTACCAACGTCAAAAATTAGACATTCATTGACGTCTTGGTACCCACTGTCAAAATAATTTTAATGTCATTTTTTTTTATAATTTTAATGTCAATATTGTTCTAAGGACTCTTTTGTCCTTACGCTTCCGTGGGTGCTAGTGTTTAAAAAGTGGATTTTATGAAGTTTTAGGTTGGCTGTCAAGTTGCTCCTAAGCATGGATAGAGTATAATGGCCATTTTTAGGGCTCCGATCCTTAAAATAAAAGGAACCCTTAAAGGATCACTTTGTTGTCCGTCTGCCTGTCTGTCCGTGTGTCTGCCCGTCTGTCTGTCTGTCTGTTTTTTCCCGTCTGTCAAGACCTTTTATCGGGAACACGTGGAGGTATCAAGTTAAAAATATTAATTGCTCTGCTCAGGGTCTGTAATCCCTTGATCTGTGAAAAAATCAACCTTCTAGGTATGTCAACGCAATCAAACACTACGACCGTCATTGCTGTAAAATTGTTGGATTTTCATGGCAAGCGCAATGGACTCAAAACCTATGGGTAAGTACTTCACGTTGACCTAGGACCTAGAATCATGAAAGCATGGTCATAGAGCACAAGCAAGGAGAAAAATCCGAAAACTGTACACTTCTGTCTTTTTGTAACTGGTTTACATGGATGACATCATACTTTTTTATGTAGAAACCTAATTACACCAATTACGAGGCTAAAATCTACAAGTGTGATCGGAACCCTTGTTCCGCGAGTCCTACTTGCACTTGACTGTTTATTATTTTGGTAAGCCGGTATCAATGTAAAAAAAACAATTATGAATTTACAATAATAATTTGTTTCTTCGCCACCCCTCATGGGAAATGGTGTGACTCTATGTATTGCTTTATTTTCGTATTACATTATCCAACACGCAAAACTACTTAAAAATATCTAAATCATAATTGTCTAAATAGAAGAATAAACTATTTCTAGGATCTCATTACTATTCTGCGTAGGTCTGCCTACCCTCTTGGAATTGATAGGTAGGCACTTGAGACCGTCTAGAAAAGAGACTGCGTTATTCACCGTATTACATTATCCTTGGTTCCTGTGCTTGGTATTCACCGTATTCACCATTCACCACAGACCCACATATTGATCTCAGTTCAGTGATCTGAGACATTATTCGAATGATAGAACAATAATAAATAATACAGGATGTAACAGTTAGGTGCACCAAGACATATTTTAGGGGGTACCTAGTTAGGAATATCATTCTGAGCAGTTCAGTTCAGTTCAGTTCAAAATTTTTATTGACTATAAAATCATACATATTACTTAGTCAACATCAATATAATATTAATATTTTTGTATACTACCGCCCGTTCGGAAGTTGTGCAACTTTCACTATGAAACCAATTTGATCAGAGCAACTTAAATTTGCGTCTCCTTCTCTATACAATAAATCAGCTGACCGCCCGGACCAAAACGTATGAAGCAGTGAAAAATAAAGTTGCTCTGATCAAATCGGTTTCATAATGAAAGTTGCTCAGAATAGTCTCCCGAACAACCCCCTAAAATATGACTACACCCTTCTGTTACACCCTGTATACCCTAGCCCTGAAGCACAGAAGAGATAATTCCGCCTGAAGTAAAGTATGGTATGTTTGGACTTCTGTATTTCCCAGGCTGTTTCCAGTTCCGAGAATAGGTTTTGATTACTATAAAAATCCAACAATATTGCAGCATAAACAGTCGTAGCGTTCGATTGCGTTGACCTAGAAGGTTGATTTTTTCACGGTTTTATGCGACCACAGAATTAAACAATCGATATAAATTTCAGCTTGATACGTCCACGCGTTCTTGATATAAAGGCACGACCTTACACGATACACGGACAACAAAGTGATCCTATAATAAAATAAATAAATAAAAAGCCATTTATTTTCAATTAGTGAACAAAAAGAATTATAGTACAATTATATTCTTATTCTATCTATATTTCATGCTTATAATAATTAATAGTTAATAAATGTTTTATTAATTATTTCATTCCATTATATTTATTATTTATCTATTCTATTTATGATTTCAATTATTTATTTATTACATTTAATTCAATATTATTTCTGTTTAATTATTATTATTATTTATCTAATTTTAATTGGGCACCCATATTTGGGTATAGGCCTCCATACTCTGCCATTTTGCTCTATCTTTGGCTTGCCGCGTCCAAGTGTGACCTGCCACCTGCACTATGTCGTCGCACCAGCACCGCCCGGGGTCTGCCTCTTGCTCTCTGCCCGTCTCTTGGGTGCCAGGTGGAGGACACGCTCGCTCCATCGTCCGTCCGTTGTTCTGGCTATATTTGCACAGCATCTGTTACCTTTGTTTTTCCTCTTATCTTAGAGCATCTAACTCTATCTTTTAGTTTTATGCCCAGCATTGATCTTTCGGCGGAGCGTTGAAATACCTGCAACCCTTATTAGTGTTCCTATAAGGGTTCCTTTTAACCCAATGTCTGTGTTTAACCCTAATAAATATAGTTTAAAAAACTAAAAAACACGCTTTTAAAGAAAATCGAACTAAAAAGTTAAAAATAATTTTTTAAATAAGCTTAAAATAATAATGAACGAAAAATACTACCTAGTATTATTGTGAAAAAAGCGTGGGCGCTCGATATACGAAAAATACGAGTATGTTACAAAGCACCCACGCTTTTTTCACAATAATGCTAGTATTTTTCGTTCATTATTGTTTTAAGCTTATTTTAAAAATTACTTTTAACTTTTTAGTTCGATGTTCTTCAAAAGCGAGTTTTTTAGTTTTTTTAAACTATATTTATTTTTTACTTTCTAGTTCAATGTTCTTTCCTAAGAAACGGCTACCATATCCAAGGAAGGCAACAAGCGAGTTACAAACATACAAACAAACATACAGATTGCGGCTGACAAAGAACAGCGGTAGAGTGCCTAGTATAACTAATTTCACCTTCACCCTGTCAATTAGTAGATCGTTATTCTAGAACCAAGGCACCCAATAAAGTACAATTCCAGAAAGACAAGCAAAGCAATTTTCGTTGCCAAAAAGCGTGGGCTTGGCACTAATGCAGTTTATTAGTTGACCTTGATCCGGTTGGTTGCTGTATCTGCCTCTAAATAAATGTTTCACCAATGTCTCACCCTCGCACACACCCTCTCACATACACCCATTCAAACACACAGTCACACACTTCACTCATGTTACCACGATACATAATATTCAATTATAGATACCTATCTATAAACATTATTCTAAACAAAATTGTCCATGAACACACGTTCATATAAGAATACTTGTTTAATATTTGCCCACTTGTCTATCTGTTTAAGTTTCTCGATCTTAATTTATTTCTTGTATTTTTTGTGGATATCTGTTATTGGCTTTCATTCTGTATCTCTGCTCTTTGTAATTTGTTTGTCTATGTGCTGTTGATGTCCCAAATAAAATAAAATAAATAAATAAATAATAAATAAAGAAGGCCTGAAGTTTCTTGGCGCTATAGGGAGTAATAAGGAGAAGAGGAAGAATAAGTTACAAGTTCTAGGTAGGTACAAGATAGATAGATATTAAGAAGGAACTCATCCATCAACTAAGTTGTATCTAAGGCTAACGCAAAACACGAGTAAAATAATGTAGGAAGGCTCCATAAGAATAAACGTGTTTATTTACCTACAGGGTGTAACAGAAAGGTGTAGTCTTATTTTAGGGGGTTGTTAGAGACATCATTCTGAGCAACTTTCACTATGAAGCCGATTTTATTTATGAGCAACTTTAATTTTCACTTCTCTATACTTATCTACAAAATCAACTGACCGCGCCCTCCGCGCCCGGACCAAACCATTGGAGCAATAAAAAATAAAGTTGCTCTGATCTCAAATCGGTTTCACAGTGAAAGTTGCTCAGAACGGTCTTCCTAACAACCTCCTAAAATATGACTAGGTATACCCTTCTGTTACACCCTGTATATTTTGGTGATTTCTGCTCGATCGTAATTTAGAGTTTCTTTTGTGAGGTTCCTTCTTGATTCTTCTAGACATGGAAACAACATAATGGTAGAATAATTATTTGAAACAAAAATATGGCAAATTTAAAAAAAATCCTCCACAAGGAAAATTGCGTTTTGAACAGTAAACCACCGAGGGGCACAAGCCTTTACCCAGATACGAGTAACATTGAGCCTGATTCCACCACACTGGCCCAGTGCGTTTGGAACAGGGGTTTGTTTGAATAATTAATTGAAGGTAGGTAGGTATTTACAGTAGCGAGCGTAGGTAGACTAGGTACCTAGGTAATACGTACCTACATGTGTATTAAATTTTCAGTGGTTGGAGGGTGATGGTCGAACCCAAATTCAGCACAAAAGGGTCATGTTAAGTAATTGCCTCAATTTTGTAAGGATTTAGAATAATTTTGTATAGTTACGACGTTACGTGTGTATGTGCTTTTGTAGGTAATTATAATTTACCGGCTCATGATGTAAGGGAAAGCAAATGATACAATTTACCTTTACCTACTTCATTGAATGCAAACAAAGAACAGTCAAAAGTTACCTAGGTAGGTACACGAGCTACCTACTTACTTATTTCACTAACGCACTTACCTAATTACAGGCAGTTTCAGGATCCTGAAAATGAGTAAATATTGCGTTATAAAGAAAAGGAAAACAACCGAAAACATGATAGGTATGAGAGAAAACTCTTTGGTTTAGCCTTAAAATAATAACGCGATAATATTCTAAGGGTTTAGCATTATGCAATTGACCAAAATTAAATATACATAGAGCTACTTAGTATACATTCGTCTAAAAATGTGCAAAAATTAACACAAATAATCGCAATGCAGCAACTACTTACGTAAGTTAGCAAAACGTCGGTCGGCACAGGAATGTCCCCGGAACGCAACACACCACTCAAACGCAACAAATCGCACAAAAACCACAAAACAATAAACCACTGGCTAGCGCAACTTTTTTTATTTCAAAATTGTTTTATGAATAATTTTACTTCGAAAAAAGATCGCGAATTTCGCGCGGCAAACGACAACATGTCCAATGCGGGCAGTCTTCCGAACGCAACTGAGTGAGGGGTAGAAAGAGGGTAGACAGGGAGGGCAGTGGAAAGCTTGGAGGGTATAATAAGAGGGGTGACGGAGGGCGGCTGAATGGGATTGCGAAGCCGCGTTCGAACGCCGCGGTTGTTGAATTTTGCACTAATTATATTTTCCACTAAAATTACGACTAGAGTTCGTTAGACTTGGGTGTAGTGTAGGCTGGATGGTCTTCTGTCTGAATCTCTAACAAGAGTCAGACAAAGCAAAATCTGAATTGTGAGTAGGTACTATTAATCAGCACCTTTACAGTAGGTACTTGAAGGGTAAGTTTTTGAAGGTAGCTTTGTTTATGGGGTAGTTTCGTTTGCCTTTCAATTCCATAAATATGAAGTGTTTGATTCAGTATACTTACCCACTCTCACTCGAAAGATACTGATTACCTACCTACTTTTAAATTATTGATGACTTGAAAAGGCTGAGTCGTCGGTTGGGTTGATATGTATGGTCTAACCCGTAGTTTACGAGATTATCCCACACACTCGAAGTAGTTGTTGAAGTTATGAGTTAAACCAGAATTATTGCTGGATTACTATTTATTGATGTTACTAGGTATAAGGTTGTATAAAGACTCAGCTAAGCTATAGTTAAATATCATACAAGTAAGTTCGCATGACGCGTGACTTAAAACTAGGTTGCTGATCACAATATTGTGCGGCGTGACCGTACAGATATGACTTGACATTGGCAGAATTGTCGTCAACGACATAGTTGCCACATCCAAGAATTGATTGATTGGGTTGATAAAGCAGTGTTAGTTTAATTTATTATTGATGCCTTTGTTAGAGGATGGTTAGACGACTCTTTGTTTGACGACGTCATCGATTATTACTAAGTACCTACTTACGGCATCTTTACTGAATCTCAGCATCATCTGCCAACTAAGTAGGTCACTCAGGCAGCAGGAGATGCAGGTGTGAATGGTGTGATTCTGTGCGGCGCAGGTGGAAACGAGTGTAACCGCGATAACGATCAAGCAAAATGATCAATATGATCATACAAGTTGTTCAAACTAACCACATTCGTAGATGTTCAAGCATGCTTGACAAGCATGTTGGTCAAACTGCAACTCCAGAAACGATCAAGCACCCCCGAAGACGTTCAGACATGCTTATCAAGCACGTCATCAATCAAATTTTTCTTCAAGCACGATCAAGCAAATCAAGCACGCCGAGTCGCCGATTGTTTGACAAGCACGTCCAGCATGACCGTCAAGCTTGCTTGACGACATACGTGGTTGTCGAGCATGCTTGATCGTCTACGGTACGGTTTCCCACTTTTCAACACGCGAATGCCATTATCGACATTTTTTGGATGAGCATTGGGTATATTTCTGTACCAGAATTGGGCCCCAGGCAGTGTTGCCAGAGTCTACTCAGCCCAGGTTGCCATTTGTAGGTTCAAATGTTGCCATCTGAAACCAAAGGTTGCCATTAGAAAAAATCTGTAAAAAAAATCTATGCGTTTAATATTAAAATAGTTTATACCTATTGAGTACTGTTTATTGCTCTGCATTTTGGTTAATATAAAATTAAATCCAAAAAACTCTGTTTTCCTAAAATTTTAATCCTTTAGGTTGATAAATAATTAATTCCACAAATATGTTTTCTTTAAAAAGTTAAATCCATGTTTTCCTGAAAACAAAAATATTATAAAATATAAATAAAAAGATAAAAATGAAAATAAAAAATAAATTAAGACTCCTATTTCACAGCACAAACACATTTTTCTAGAAGCTGAAATGTTTTTTTCATATTTAAAATAAAATAATTATGTGTAAGTGTCCATGCATTTTAAATCCAATATTAAAAACATGCAAAAAATAAATATCCCACCTTTAATTAGTGGTTAGTATTTTATTTTCTTATCCAACATGGCTTTTGTTGGCTCAAATGTAACTGGAAAATATAAAAGGAAAATCTTTTAATACATATAAACAGTCGTTCCCATTACCAAAAGACCAAAAGCAGTGTTAAGTAACTGAAAAATAACACTCACCTAAGTTATTCGAAGTTTTTGAGTCACTCACACATTGTATTGGTGAATTCCAACTCAATGAAAAAAATAATCTGAAAAAAAGCAGCCGTAAGTAAATAAAAAATAATAACCTTTGCCTATCTTCTAATGGATGAAATGAACATTTATCTCTTTTCTATCTATCTAAAAAATAATAAGATGGCAACACTTTCTTTCTTTCATGTTTTACATTGTACATTGACAAAGAAGGACGGACTACGGACAGACCAACCAATTTGTTTGATCCAACTGAATGCAACTAGGTACCTACCTACCATTTGCCTAGTTTTATGTTTTATTAGAGCATTTTTTGTTTTACAAAATGAGAGTAAAACGGGTGAGCTGTTCTCGAACCTACTTTAATCTAATGCCTCTCCTACGAAACGTGTAGGTACACCGAACAGTGTTCGGCGAACACAGATCGCGCTTGTTGAGTCTTTCTTGCTTTGCTTGACACTCGCGCGAAACGCGCGGCAAAACTGATAGGAGTTTTAGTTTAGAAAAATAAATTCTGAATACAAAGTAATATTCAGTAATGTTACTGAATTATTAATTTAGTAAGTAGTTGTGTTTAAAAAAAGAGAAATTTACATTATTTGAGACAAAATCTGAAACTCGAAGACAAACCAAAAACACTATTTGCAGCCAAAATTACCTACCTACTTATTAGGTACCTTTCGTCGATTTCTTGCAAGCATTATGAATAGACCCTGAGCAACGTCTTATTCCTATCCTAGGCACCCTAAACGCTGGAAAGGGCTGATGACAGTGATTGATAACGTTTACTGGCTGATGATGAATAAAATGAATGAATGATGATTCAATCAGTAAAGTTGGTTTTTCAAATAGGACTATAGGTAGTCTGCGATAAAAACAATAACAAGAGAACTTACCCATAGATTTAAAAACAAAAGTAGGTATTAGAAAATCACGAAACAAACTTCCTTTCGCACTGCACTAGATACAATTTACTTTTATGTCTAGCTTCACCAAATTAGACCTTTTGATTGTAGAAATACGGGTACAATTTGTTTGTCTACTAATTATGTATTGTTGGGAATAAAAATGCGTTCAAGATTTTGATTTTGTTCAATTCGATGCGTTCAGTTCATCTGCGAAAGACATTCGATATTTTTTTATTGATGATCGCGCGACAAGTCGATAAGTTGCCAAAAAGTTGCCATTTGAGCTTGGTTGCCATTTGGTTGCCATTGCCACGAAGGGTCAAATGTTGCCAAAATGGCAACCAAAGTTGCCAAATGTCAACGCTGGCCCCAGGTTTCGTTCTGCAGATGAAATTGTGCTATAGAAACATGCCACGCTTAAAGGTCAATTCACACATATCAGCGATCCCACCGATCCGGCACGGTCCGGCACAGTTCTGTGTCAGTGAAAAATATTCTTGCATACATTCTCAAAGAGAGTATATTTTCACTGACACGGACCTGTGTCGTCACGGACACTGACATGTGTGACTACTCTCATAGAGAATGTATAAAAGAATATTTTTCACTGACACGGAATTGTGCCGGACTGTTGTCGGATCGGTGGGATCACTGATATATATGAATCGACGAGGAATCGACCTTAAATGACAGTAAATAACGTTTGGTTCTTAAATGGCGGTCAGAGGTTACATACATTTCTGTTCCAGTTAATGGAAATCATTAATTATGTGCTTCGTATGCAGATATAAATATTTATTTTTCGTATTTTATATCAGCCTTCAACCATCATTATATCCAAATCCAAGTTTCGAGTATGTATCGACAAAATTGTTGCCAAATTCAGCTATGTAACTTGTTTTGTTTGTTTGTGCAATAACAAAACGTTGCTTGCTGAAGCGGTTTTGAGTTGACTTCGCTGCTGCTTTTTCGATTCGGATTCTTATTTTTATTTTACAGCTGTGTCTTACTGAAACTATAATTATCGGCCTGAAATCTCTCCGCTTTAGTGTACACATCTCAAGCTAGCTAGGCAGAGGTAACTATTTAAATTATCCTATCAATGTTGCAAGGTCCAATCCTACCAAAATATCGAATTCCATGAAACCATTTTACGATTTATAAGTTATGTTTCTATAATCTCACACTGGCTAACACTTTTTTATCTGCTATTTCTTGTTTTCTTACTACGCATTGCATTTTCTACTTTTTTCTTTACATTGATTTTTTATTTCAGGTTATTATCGACCTGTCAAAGAGGACATTTTTGTACGAGTCGTGATCGCTAAAACGCAAAATTGGTGACGAGAACCCATTTAGGTTTCCCAATTTCATATCGAATCTGCCACCGGTTGTAAGTTCTATCGTTATTTTCTGCAACTTTCATCTTAAACTGCAGGTTTTATTCGTTTTGCTACTTGTCAAGATCATATGTTTTTCGGGGTCCAACTGAACTGTCATACTTACCTACTACTCTTACTTGATACGTTTCGAGGTCGTATTTTTCAACTGTGGTCTTGACTTTGAAGTGGAGAGTAGGTAGTGGAGTTGATCCTCAATTACAATACTAGCAAAGGTAGCAAAACAGTAATTATGTACCATTTATACCACTACCCAAAACTGGGTTGATGTGGCAAAGGCATGAGATGGGACTAATCGGTATTGTCAGAACAAACTAACAAAACAATGGAGAACAATAGACGTGGGAGAGAGAGGGTTAAATACCATATTCATTTTCTACCACCAATATTGGTTTGTTTGGCTTTGGGCAGTGACTAGTGTCCTTGAGTGTTTGAGCAGACTAGTAATATGGAAGATCATGGCTTACCTGATTCAGAGGGTTAAACCTCATATCCTACATATTATCAGTGCTATGATCTTCCAAGGCCATTGATATTGTATGACCCAGACAGGCTTAAAAACATAATAGTTACAATACCACCAGTGTTCTCATTACAGCTACAGATACTATTCTTAATGGGCCTCCCACCCCATCATCTATCCACTTCTGGACGCCTGCCTACACCTCTCCATACTCCTTCCTACACCTCTCCATACTCCTTCCTGTGGTTTGATAGATGATGAGGTGAAACACCCACTGAAAACAGCACCCGCATTCAATCCTTTATTCTGATTTCTGACTATTACACCCGATTCCAGTTAAACTTCACACTACAAACACGTCTCTTGGTTAGATCAGTGTAAACTATATTGTAGGTTTTTTGACCATGTGAATGCCACTCCAGGGTGGTGGAGAAATGCGTCGCTGCAGCAAGCGAACACGCAGCGGGACTGCGGCCGCCGAGCTGGTGCCAGGCACCACCAGTCTTGAGGACCACCATCACAAGCGCTCTAGGAATTCCAGGTAGGTTGGACCACATCAGACATTCCAGATGTTTCTATTCTATTCTTCAAGGGAATAAGAATAAGAATAATTTATTGTTCAAAATAGTAACATTTTACAGATTTAAGGTCCCTGCCTCCCAAAGTAGGAAAAACCTGTATCATGGGAGACAGTTGCAGGGGGGTTGAAGTGCCTGCACGTGGCCCACATGACTGGGGCCTTAGTGCATATCCCTTTTGCATGCTCATCTAATTCAACCATCCTAGCTCCTGCACTAGCGGGAGTAGGAGGCCTGGGTGTTCAAGGAGCTAATGGGTTGTTGCCTCCCAGAATAGCCATCCTGGTTTCAATTGTGGATGGACATGCCAACAGCATGTGCTTGACTGTTTCCTCCACTTCCATGCATCCCCTGCTTTCCAGATTTTATTATATGGCATGGCAACCAGATTAGACCTCGGAGATTGGATGGATTGATATGTTTTAGGAACTGTCAAAACAGCACTTTGGTGTCTGAATTATATGTATTGGTAGAATAGAATAGAATAGAAATAGTTTATTTTGCCTTAAAAAAATACATAAAAAGTACAGTTACATAGGGTACATTAGTTTAATAAGACAAAATAAAAAAATACGCGTGTAGCACCGTACACGTGTTAGAAGTAAAACTTCTGTAGCTAGATCATTAAGTGGTACCTATACTATACACCTATACCTACCTATACTAAAAGAGATTTAAATTTCCAATTTTGAGATCCAATCTCTGCTTCAAGTAACTTTTAAGTTTCAGACGTCCGATTATTTGAAATTATTTTATACTTGTACTTACTTTTAATACGTCATGTCATTTATTTCCCACCATTCCTTATCTACAATTTGTCGCGCTCGTGGTGATATACTTAACTCATTCAATAGTGTCACTACTATTTGCATCTCGCTCAGATTATATACCATCTGACGTCACGTCTTTAAGCCGTCTCGCTCAAATGTATGCATTGCTTTGCTTGTCTCTGTGCCCAGTCCCTTTATTTAATTGATCGAGTACGTATTTTCAACTATTCCAAGTTAATGTGTACCTGCGGGGCTACCATAAGGCTTGCCACTCACCTCAGTCGCGCAGATAAATGACAAAGAAGATGGCTAAATCAATATATGGACGACTGCCCCAGACATGTACAAAGACTTCTCAACAGCCAATAGCATTTAAATATTCATTCATAAATTTAATTTACTGCGTCTGTATTTAGTTTGTAGAACTTGAAGAAAAAATAATTAAATATAGGTAAATAAGAGTTGTTACTCAATACTCCGTGATTTCAATATGATTCCGTGACCTTTGCCGTCGCTAGAAATAAGCACCATTTTGCAATAACATGCAACATAACGCCATCTAGCCACTCCTCTGGAAACCTCCTGTTTTCAACAGTTTTGCTAGTTGGCAATTATGTTGCATGTTATTTTTAACGATGGCAAAAGTCACTAATCAATGGCGGAATCATAGAGTATGAAGTGACAACTCTTAATTATTTAATCATTTCCTTCAAGTTCTACAAACTAACTAAAGACGCAGTAATTTATGAGAGAATATTTAAATGCTATTAATTGGCTGTTGAGAAGTCTTTGTACATGTCTGGGGCAGTCATTTTGCCAAATTGCCAACTCCTTTCGCGTCTCAATGATGTTTCTCCATAAAATAGCACGCATTCATTATGATATGACATTAAATTGTGACAAAATGCGTGGCTGGGGTGACTGGCGTGCCTTATGCTACCCCCGCTAACCTATACATACCTACTTTGCTAGGATTTTTTAGGGTTACTTCATCGCGAAGCGTCATACGACATACCTCGATTTTTATATTTTACTTCAACATTATTGACTGGCATGAAGCATTAACTTTAAATTAAAATTACAAAAGCTTATTAAAATCAAAATCGTATAATTTCAACAGTTATAACAACAATTCAACTTTAAAATATGTATTACAAAAATTACATACAAACAAATAAGCGAAACAATAAGCCATTAAACTTATGGCTCTGTAAACTGTAGACCTCGCTTTGGCCGTTTACTACAGATAAACATTAAATAGGTAGGTATAACACGTACTTAGTAGCTAAACTGCTAATTTGTGACTTGAACTGCACTATATAATAAAAAGTGGCTTAAGAACAGTTCTAGGTACCTACTTATTGTTTTCAAGAAGTCTTAATGCAGCCATCCATCACATCGGAATTTGCTTGAAAACTAAATATCACATTTGGATGATTCTAAGTGACTTTATGCGATTACTAGCTGCCCGTTGCGCGACTACGCAGCGCGTTTTAGGTACCTATTCCATAGTTACCGGCCACAAAACGATTCGTTCATCATTTTAGAAATCCATATCGACCCGTATGTGACATTGATGAAACTCTTTTCTTACAAACTGTATGGATCGCATCGCACAGCTGTCAAACATAAGTTCCGGTTCCAACAAAGAGGTTGAACGAAGTAGTTTTTGGTCACGTCACTGGTTTTGCTTGCCCCAGCCAGCGGCGGCGGCGCCATCTTGGCCATACCGGAAATCAAGAACTCGTGGAAGAATGCTTAAAATAATTTTTATTTGTTAACGTTTCATCAGGTTTTTCTCTCACTAATTAACATTCTTTATTGTACGAATGTATTATTATCTTATCTGATTAGTTAAAAACCGTATTGAAAATAGTTGCGGTTTTAAAAGTCTTCAGCCGACCCTGACGTCACCGATTCCAATTTCCATTACATTTCTTAGCCACTCGTGATAGCACCCGGCTAGTAGCAAGTGAAAAGCAAATATATGAATAACCCACAGTTGAGAGGTTAAATAAATTTTACCCCCGTGCCCCAAGAAGTTTTACTTCAAAAGGGGTGGTCTCAGCGTTTGCTGTGAGTAGCGCAAACATGTTCTAGCTCACAGCTCTGGTTTTCAGACCGTACCTCTGCAAAAGAGAAGAGAAAAAATATATATAACAGGAAAAACAAATAAAGTAACAAAACAATAAAATTATTAAAAATGACATAGTAAGTGTAGAGCTCTGTGGTCTAGTAGGCCTCATGAAAAAGTGACGTCATGCTCAAATGCTGTCTTTTTTACACAAAATTGAGTTTATGAAATACATGTAGGTATACAACTGCTGGAAATGTACAATTTTGAGATTGTCATACCATTTTGTACATAGTCAGACTTGTTCCTTGATTTATTTGATTAACTTGGACACAAGGACTCAACCCAGTACACTGAAGACAACTAAGAATAAGAATCACTAAATTACTAGAATGTTTTACTTATCCACAGCTCGCGGCGTCATTCAAAATCAGAAGAGTCCGCATTCAGAACTTCAAAATGCCTGACATGGTTCAAAGAATACACGACAGTTGCAGAGCCAGATGTTTTAGGTGAGATAGGAGCACTAAATATAAAACCTACATTACCTGACGATGTTTATGTTTCCCATCAAATTCAAAATAAATTACTAATTTCACTGGCTCTTTTTACTCTTATTAAGAATTGAAATAGGTATCTGCCTAAATATGGGCACAAGCATACCTGTACCACATTTGGGCAGGTATACTTGCCTAAATGTGGGACAAGAATGGCAGTAAGTAAGCAGTTATTATGATGGAGTAAGTGGCGTGTTAGGCATGCCCTCCCATTGTCGGGTTACCTTCATTGTCAATTTTGTGGTAGATTAAACCAGGTATGTTATTATGCCTATTCAGGCGTCGTTTTTAGGGGTTCCCTCAACATGTGGATATGTCTAATTTCGTGATGCACATCACTCTGTCCTTATAGGCTTTGGTCATTTTGATAATTTCGTAAGTTACTGTAGGAATGTTGAGGTATTTATGGAGTGCGTCCATTTTTGTAAAACATGGGGCGTTGACTATGGCTTTGAGTACTCCATTTTGAAATCTCGGTGTTTGAGGTTTTTGCTGTTCCCCAGCGTTTAAAACAGGTTAAATTACTATCTACAGGTCCAGAAGGAATGGAGAAATTCTGCGAGGATATTGGAGTGGACCCTGAGAATGTTGTGATGCTGGTCATCGCTTACAAGATGGGTGCCAAGCAGATGGGATATTTCACACAGGAGGAGTGGCTTAAAGGTAATACCGTAATACATATTTATAATATCTTTGGTTAAACCTTAGTAGGTGTCTTAACTCATCAATATAGTATGTAAAGTTCAGTTTATTTATTTATTTATTCAGGGGTTACAAACAGGACAAGTTACAGTAAAAAATAAAGCAGAGGACAAATATACATTCAATTGAAATCTTACCTATCCCTTAGGCTTAGGGTATCCCACTTATGGGATAAATGATGAACAAAAATTTGCTCCGAATGAGCAACAAATTATTGGCGATCACAACTAGGTTTATTTCACCAATGTTACATGATTTTATAGATTTTACTATAATTTGACAGGCTCTTTCGAGAACCTGGATTTCGTAGTTGTTGCTCATTATCACTAATGGGACCGAAAATCAACATTTATAGCTTCTGGCCCCACGCTAGGATACCCTGTGTCATGGGATCCAGAAACAGTGACGTCACATCATCTAAACATCCAAGACCATTGGTTTTCTTCCTCCCCGGCCGTGATTCGAACCTGTGTTCTCTCACTTCAGAGGCAGAGACTCAAACCGCAACGCCATGGAAAATGTCATATTACAGTTTAAATTGTTGCTAATTAAATGTTTTCTTAACTTTCAGGTTTAACGGAGCTCCAGTGCGACTCCGCTCACAAATTACAGAATAAGTTAGGATACCTACGAAGTGAACTCAACGATTGTCAAAGATTCAAAGTTATATACAGATATTCCTATGACTTTGCCAGGGTAAGTCTCATTTATTATTATTACATAGGTAGGTACGATACTATTTTAGATTTAGATTGTTTTAAGATTTAATGGATTGAAAGAAGATAGTGACACGGATAGAGAAAGGTCAGCTTAAATGGTTTGGTCGATTGAGTTGGTGAAGGCCCCGCACATGTGGGCCACGTGCAGGCACTTCAGCCCCCTTACAGAAGAACAGAAGAGGTGATCGACGAAATGTGTGTAAATAGAGCCCAAGGTTGAATATCTGACTAGTGTCTAGATGTGGGCACTGGGCACGAACTTAGCCGAATTGAGTATTCTGACTAGCATCTAGATGTGGGCACTGGGCACGATCAGCCCCCTTATTCGCTAACTCAGTGATGATCACTTCTGGCCAGAAGCAATGTATGTGCCTGTATGTAAATGTTTATGTTTTTAGTTGTGCCCACTTTAAGTCAGTTCTTCAATACTTCATTTTGCTCAGCCCCCCTGTTCGCTAACTCAGTGATGATGGTGTTATTGGTGTCGTCGTTCAATTATTATCGTGTAACCAATAGGTCAGGATCTGATGATTTTTTTGTTTTTCACAATAACTCGTGCATTTGCTCATGGTGCGCATAATATTGTGATGTGGAACTGATGATGAAGACCACACGGCCACCAGTACTGTCCTAGTATGCGTGGTACAATCTACTATGGCTGACGGGCAACGCATAGCCTAAACCGGTAGACCTAGAGCCATGAAACTTTGTACAGGGGTTCCTTAAGTAGCGTGGGGTTGCACTGAGATGGGATTTGACGAAATTAATTCCCCGAAGGAGGGGGGGGGGATAGGGGTTACAGTTTGTATCCATATTATATAAGTTACTCTATGGTTTGTATTAAACTCAGAAATCAAACAGAGTTTGTGGAAGTCGTTTTATTTTTTAGGTTTTACTTTTTGTTTCAATTTCAAAATCCAATAGATGAATGTCGCGGTTCGTTACAGGACAAGGACCAGCGATCCCTCGACACGGGCACCGCGCGCGCACTGCTCTCCGTCCTGCTCCCGCGCTGGCCGCTGCGCCAGTCGCTCTGTCTCTTTCTGGAGCGCGAGCGGCGCTACCGCGTGGTGAACCGCGACCAGTGGTGCAACATACTCGAGTTCTCGCGGACGGTGGACGAGCAGCTGACGAAGTATGACGCGGATGGCGCTTGTGAGTATCGTTGGGCGAGCGGAGGGAGCGGATTGCTTGGTCACAATTCGGCGCATCATTGTGGTACAATTTTGTCCACCGATTTGTTCGAATGTTCAATAGTATGGATATGCGGGAAGGCAGGGAACTAAACCACACTTCGCCATATATCGACCACACTTCGCCATATATCGACCACACTTCGCCATATCGATGGCTACAGTAAAAGATTCTGCTGTTGTGTTGCCGTTGGTACAGTTCTTCATTTGTCTATCATATTATTATTCATATACTTTTATGCAAAGGCGGGCGTCTCTCTATAGAGAGATTTATTCACAATTATTTATTGCACACAATTACTCAAACAGTTACATTAAAAGAAAACACATTTACAAAGGCGAGCTTATCTCTAAAAAGATTTATTCTGGCAATCCAAACGTGGTTGGAACATGTATAATGAAAGGGTAGGCAGTGCACACGACACACACGACACACTGGGAGCCTGTTCCTGCTGGGAAGTGACAGGATGAGAGGATGATGAATAAAAATAGTAACCGGCCAAGTGCGAGTCGGACATGCGCACGAAGGGTTCCGTACCATTATCTATTAAAAAAACCGCAAAAATAATGTATGGGAGCCCCCCCTAAATATTAATTTAATTATTTATTTTTTAAGTAAATAATATACTCAATATATTGTGAGCATTTTAAGCGTCTACCTGCTACCATTATCAATATCGAGCAAAAATGAGCAAAAAAAATCACGTTTGTTGTATGGGAGCCCCGCTTAATATTAAATTTCTTTTGATTTTTAGTACTTGTTGTTATAGCGGCAACAGAAATACATCATCTCTGAAAATTTCAACTGTCTAGCTACACGGTTCATGAGATACAGCCTGGTGACAGACAGACGGACGGACGGACGACGGACGGACAGACAGCGAAGTCTCAGTAATAGGGTCCCGTTTGGCACCCTTCGGGTACGGAACCCTGAAATTGGTTGTCTGTAAAGTCGGTTTACGGACGATAATTTTACGTGATAACGAGTGTGCGTCACAAGCCGAGCGCTCAGGCCGACAGAAGGAGGTGACGAAACCACTGAACTAGAGGAACTAAAGGCACTAAACTGACAACCTTCAAATCCGACAGCTCTTGCGCGGTGGCCACAGATTCCATTTTAAAACACACCATTTTAATTAGTTTAGTTAGTCGTGTCGTCTCCCAAATCGCAGGCAATGCCTCTATCGCTTGTTCCGCGCTTGCACGCTCGGCTCAGGCGAAACGTGACAATGAGTTATGCTTTTTCGTGCGTGCAGCCGGCGTTCATCGATTTATAAGACGTTATCACGTCAAAAAAAACAGTTCTTGGAAGTTTACATGTTCGAGATGTCGCTGTTTCTGGTTCCCACGACACAGGGTATCTTAGTGTGGGGCCAGCACCAATAATGTATGTGCCTGTATGTAAATGTTTTGTAATGTGTATTATTCTGTCACGTTCCAGGGCCGGTGATGCTAGATGAATTCGTGGAGTGGCTGGTGGCGACTCGCGCGGCGCCCGAGCGAAGCTGAGGCCGGGCGTGACGTCATCGGAGCGTGCGAGCGGCTCTAGTGCGCACGCGACTGCTAATGCGAATCGAGGGTTAGTGCGCAGCGTGCGGGCATAGTTGCTATGTACGGAGCACTGTGGAAGCTTCGGGGCTAATTCAAAGGGAAATTTATTTATTTGACGTAACATATAGGTGCCGCCATCCACGAAGACGCGTGACGTAGCTATTTGCATCTTTCTGTTTCATCGGCGCACTCTGCTGAAAGACAAAGATGCAAATAGCTACGTCCCGCGTCATCGTGGATGGCGGCACCAATAGCGTCGGGTTTTTTCCGTACGGGGCGGCAGAGGCACAACTGTAGGTTAAACTTTTAGCCAGTGATTCAATGTTTTTTTTTATTTCTGTAGATATTTTCAAACAAACATAGAACACGTATTTTTTCCCTCTATATTGGACTGTGGGAGAAATAGGGCAAAGGAACATCCACGGACAAATAAGATCAACTATTTATGTTCACGGTAGGAGTGGCTTTGTGCCTATTTACGTTCCGAAAATGTATGAAAATACAGGTTGACATTTAATTAGCTGACCATATTTTGGGGAATGACAGTAGAGCTCGTCTAAGCTGAAATGACGCGCCCCACTCCTTGGTTTTATATTACAAGTAAATACAAAACCATGGAGTGGGGCGCGTCATTTCAGCTTAGACGAGCTCTACCCATCATTATGAACAACTTTCCCCAAGAAACATTCAGTTGCAAATGAAAAAAAAACAGTCTAAAATGAAAAAAAAAATTCATCCCCCAGTACATTGCCCCGATCAGCTGATTTGAAGTTACCTACTATGGGAGACCCAAAATATTTTTTCGTTTGCGACCATATGTTCCATGGGGAAAGTTGTTCATAATGATGGGTGCTATCATTCCCCAAAATATGGTCAGCTAATTAAACATCCGTTCACAACACGGAAATAAAAACAGCCCTTGTTTCAACAAGCTTGCACGGTGGTCCATGCGACGTTGGCAACCGTGTCCACGCACGGCGAACGAACCGTAGATTTTCACGGTATAACTTGTGTGTGCGAGATACACTGGAGTCCAGTAGGCCGGGTAGCATTAGTGACTCGGTATGAAGGCCCAGTCCTAAAGAGCTTATTACGTTACGCTGTCAGGGCACGATTTGTATAGACGTCTCACTCGTGATGGAACGACTAGAAAGAGACAGTGAGTCAGACAGGGCCCTGCCGACAGCGTAGTCTAATAGGCCCATATGTATCATTTTAATATCAACCAGATATTCAAAGAATGTGCTGAATCGTCTTGTTTATTTTATTTCATTTCCTTCGTTTCATTGTTGTTTGCTCTCGAAACTTAACGAATCTGTATCTTGTGTTATTTTATTACTTCGTCTAGTTCACCTACTGTATAAAGATGTTGAATATGATTCAGTGGTGTGAGGTATTACAGACTATTTAAATATAAATCGTAAATGCTGTAACCTTTATAGGCTCAGAAGCAAAACCCCATTTACACCGCACTTTTTAACAACAGCTTTAGGACAAGTTCGAGATTGAAAATTTTATTTGAGTTTGTGTAAATAATGGAATATGTTTGTTTGTTAATGTTAATATGGATGGTCGTGATAATGGAGGAGAGTGCATATACTCGAGTCACTAAACTCGTGGAAAAAGGTAAATAATGGATAGTACAAAAACTATGGTATTAGCGTAAAATTCAAAGATCTCTACTGGCCTTGATTACCTTTTTGCTATGAGATTAGTAGTTGAAGAGTAGCAAGAGATTAGTAGTCTTATATTGATTAGCCAGGGCCCTATCATAAACAGCAATATCTTTTTCGTAGATCAACGAGAAGACTGCATTTGTTTAGCTTTTATTAAAATTAGTCCTCAAAATATTAAACGGTACTTCGTCGGATATATATTTTGTTTAGGCTCTATTTGAATGGTCGAATGCACATAACACTGCTCCAATAAACTGCCTCTTGAATATGATACTGACTCTGACCGAAAGACATGACGACGTGACTTCAGGGCCCGAATTCTACTGTACACAAGCATACCACAAGCCTGGCACAAACTTGAATACGAGGCATTTGGTATTCTACTAAAACCGGAATCCAATTCACAAGCGCCAGCGTGACGCCAGCCTACTTCGTATTCTACTATCCAAAACGTACTTACGCTGGCGTCAAACTGGCGCCAGCGTAAGAACGCTTTGGACAGTAGGACAAAGTACGCTGGCGTCAAACTGGCGCCAGCGTGAGTACGTTTTGGATAGTAGAATACTAAGTAGGCTGGCGTCACGCTGGCGCTTGTGAATTGGATTCCGGTTTTAATAGAATACCAAATACCTCGTATTGAAGTTTGTGCCAGGCTTGTGGTATGCTTCGGGCCCAGTTGGGTGTCAAAATGTGAGTTGTCGCGTTACCCGGGCATTAGCGATGTGTGATTTCGATACACACAAATGTCAGAAATGTTGTCTTGTTCATACAAATGGTATGAAATTACTCGTTAACCTTGTATTTGAGAAGCTTTGGCTTATAGTGGGTCGAGGACATGAAATGTATAGGCCACGTCGGGAGACGGTATAACTTTATGCCAAATTCAATGAACTCATAGTAACATACGTCTCATATGATACACACGAGCAATGTCACTTGGTCGGTTTATATTTTTGCTTAGCGTTTCTTGACAAAAATTACAGCTATTGCGGACGTTTAGCATAGTCACAAAATATTTTTGTTCATAGAAAAAGTGTATTAATTTTTATTTTATTGTGTTTAACAATCAGAGGATTGAACAAATACTTGCGAGCTTAAACAAACAGCCAAACTTTGTTATAAATAGTGAACTCATTTTGTATATTTCTCATCGTCTGTACTTCCATGATTTGAATGAAGTGACAATGTGAATAAATGGCCAATCCACTGATGAAAGGGTACCACAAATTATGATTAAAGTGAGACACATGCGCGCAATAGATAGGCAATATACATTGTTTAAACCTCATTTCATTACCTGTCATCGTTTCGATGTCCTCCAAGCCGATACGGCCAGTTTATATACGTATATGTTATATTGCAATGACTGAGCAGTCAGGTTAATTTAATAAAATAATAACTTTCCCTACCCCGTAACGTGAGATGCTACAAACCGCTACTACATGCGGGTCGCGAGATTGTGTGAGCGAGAGACAGCGAGCGTGCTTACGACGTGAGTGAGCGACATAGCAGTAGGCGCATACTATTTTTTTTTTATTATTATCCCTGTGTTTATTTATCAAATAAATATATTTATATTCTATTATATTCTATTCTATGCTCTATCTCTTTCACTCGCTAGAAAACTATGCTCGCTGTCTTGTTTGCTACGCTTGCGGTTGGCTGCATATATTAATTTATTCGAAATATTAAAAGAAACATTTTTTTTATGAATTTTATTGCTTTAATTTTCATATTCACACTAAACTCCTGTAAAGCAAGTGAGTTTGTATTTTAATGGTTAATTCTAAACAGATTTTTATATTGCTATTGCCAGTCCATAGACCAATGATTCAGGACAGTCAAGACATACAAGATAAGACAAGACAAGATGGTATTTAAACGAATGTAAAAAATATATGTATGACACATTTATTGCTATGTCGTTCATACTAGCATGCCTTAGTCCTCTGGAAGAAATCTCTATTTAGATATAAGCTTGCCTTTGTACAGTGTTTTCATTTAATGTTTAAATGTTTGCAATAAAGTTTTTTTTTTTTCACGGCGATGTGCAGTGTCATATTTTTTAAGATTCTTTATCTTTAAACACCTTCTTGTCTTGAGTATAGAATTGTATTTGTTTTAGTTCATTCATTGCACCCACCGATGTGAATTACTTAGTAGGTACAACTGTTTTAACAATTTCCTTTGTTCTTTTAATGCTTTGATTTGTTTAAACTTTAATTTATTGATTATAACCAAGCTAGTACTTTTCATGTTTATATCAACATAATTGGCTCGAATAGTGACATAATCGATACCTGTAAATTGAATACAAAATAGCAGTACAGTCCATTCGTGATAAGAATGCAGTGAGTTTTAAATTTAAATCTGTTAACACACACTCACAGGACAGGACACAACCGTCGCGTTCGAAAGTTTGCTTTCAACTGGTCACTGTGAACTTGGCTTGATTATTAGAAACGATTTTATTGGTTACGGGGCGTGGCTAGGCCGCCGGACAGTGATGACTCTTATGCATTCTTATCACGAATAGACTTAGTAACAAGACTTACTACTTTTAAGTTCCAGTTGAGTGTATACAGTAATTACAGGCGTATAATCAGTTAAAAACAATGTATCGTTTCTCAAAATTATGCTGAGACAAAATGTAGAGTCATAGAACATGGCATTATTCGAGTTTTATTCATTGGCCTCGCTATATGTGTTATACCTACTGAAACCCAAACAAATGTCTCGCATTGTAATATGTTTAGAAACACTAGAAAAAAGGTTCCAAACTAGACTAATCAAAGATTGCTGTGTGTCCATTTTGTGCACAACAAAGTTACAAAATGGACATAATAGAATGTTTTGAATATATGTATCCACGTCTAGTCTATCTTAAGGGTGGCCAACATCGGTGGTAAATTATTATTATTTTATTAAGATACCACAGACAATTTGTAATCTTTCTGTAAGAATTTATTTTCGTTCTTTTCTTTACTTAGGTACTTATTTTCGACTCAGTACAAATGTAACTTTCAATTAACTACAATATTTTCTTGGTGACCATCGTCTGGACTGGACTGAATTATTCGTAAATAAAATGTTGACCACCGAAGTTGGGACACCCTGTATAGCTTTCTACGGATAGGTGTAGATATATTTTGTAAGGCATCGTAGTTAGTTATATTAAAATTCTCTAGGATGTAAAAATTAACTGGCCGCCCTGCACAAGCTGCGGCTCAAATAGATTGCCGCTTAAATGTATGATTCCGGGACGGACCGCAAACTGCAGCAGACCGCAGGCGACACTACTGTACCGGCGCGGCGGCACTGCGGTCTGCAGCCGCGTAGCATTTTCTATGGCGGTGGTGTGCGGCGCCGCAGTGTCGCCTGCGGTTGCGGTCTGCGGTCCGTCCCAGAATCATACCTTACATGTTATACAGTACGACAGTATACTGTCTCAGTCATTTCGCGAGTGATAGTGACAGCATGATGTTGAATTTTCGTTAGAATTGAGTTGTTGATTGTGCACTTGGGCCTACGTCTATCAATATCAGACGCGATGTCACCGACATTATTCACAAAAATGTTTATGCAACTGTACCCGAATATTCTGAGAGGAATAATAAATATTAAATTAAAATTATGTTGTGTTTATATTTCTGTAATTTATTGTCCAATATCTGGGGACCGAGCTTTGCTCGGGTGGTTGTTGGTACAAACACCAAACACATTAAACAGGGTTACTTTTGGACCCCTAGCCAAAATTTACTATTACTATTCTGAGCAACTTTCACTAAGAAACATTCAGGATTCAGGCCAAAATGTACTGGGAAGTGAAAAATAAAGTTGCTCTGATCAATTCGGTTTATTAGTGAAAGTTGCTCAGAATGATGCCCCTATAATAATAGTAAATTTTGGCTAGGGGTCCAAAAATAACGCTGTATTCATGTCATCAGACTGCATTAACATCGATTAATATGCTGCTGCTGCTGTTTTGGAAAAGAAGCAAACAGGCATTTTGTTTTCCTCGTGAGTTTGGGCTCATTCAATCTTTCAGCCTACACAGCCTATCTACTCTACGTGTAGATTGAATTCTGTGCCTAACTAAAGGCGAGTCTCCTGCGATGTTTCGTACACAGAAAACATAAAACAAAAACATTTGTTTCCATAGACAAACCGTCTCCTACGTTTTGTGTTTGTTGTCTAAGGAAACATTTTGTCTACGTACTTCGTAAGCGGCGTTTGATTGAAATGAAACAAATCCTTCCCCTTTCTACCCCGCGCGGGGAATGTTTTCCGTCGGCCTCGGAAAACAAAAACATTGTGTGTTGTGTAATCGATTATGGCGCTGACGGCGATGTCACGGAACGCGACCAAACTGACTCGAAAAATCAAAAAACCTACTGTACTGTACATGGTCTCACACACAACCTTTGCCTATCCAATGAAGGGACGAAGGAATAAAAAAAAAAAACCGCTGTACTGTCATGTCATGTCATTTCATTGACGTCTGTTGACATAATGCGACTAAATTAAGGAGGCGACTAGCGACCTTCGTCCTTTTGATATGTGTCGACTTTTAAATTTTGTTGAGCTATATAGCCAAAAGGGACACGGTATCGAAACAAAAGTATCGATACTGTACTCATATGATGTATCGAAAAAAAAGTATCGATACGGTATCGGTATCTGTATCAAAAGTATCGATACTTCTAGGTATCGAGTACTTTTACGTTAGAAAAAAATAAACAGCTGAATGGTCTGGAAAATGACAAACTTTTACGTAAATCTTCATACTTTATATATTTTGAAATAAAACAAGACAAGAAATAAATCAATCATGCAATTGAATTTATTTTTAAATAACATTAACAATATATACACCGTGAATTTTAAGACACTCTGAAGCCGAAACCTGGTTGGTGTAGACCATCGAAACTTTCGAGTGGTTCCACAATTTTCCAAATCGGGTTAAAAAAAACTCGAAAATTGAGTCAACTTTTAGGTAAAAGTTTATTCAATTTTCTAGTTTTCTAAGAAAGAACTCGAGTTTTCGAGTTTTTTTCACCCGATTTGGAAAATTGTGCCACAACTCGATAGTGTCGACGGTCTACACCAAAAAGGTTTCGGCGAGTGTCTTAATATTCACTGTGTATAATTACACTTTTTCAATCTATCACATGCTATCACCTATCAATTTATTGACATCAATTAAATATTTTTCTGGCAGGTTGTGGGGCGCGGTTGGATTGGATTTTAGTTCCGTCATGTTGTTAGTCATAGACTAGAATCGATACTAACTATAAAGTACTCATATCGGTAAAGAATCGAAAAAAAAGTATCGATGCCAAAAGTACTTGGCATCGGAAGAGAAGAATCGATTCCACCTAGGAATCGATCTTTTTTTCGTGTCCCTCCCTACAAACGGCTAACAAACCAAAACCAACTAACAAACAAAACAACCAACAAACAAACAAAATAAAATAAATATTCTGACCTGAGAAAATATCGCTCGATTTGTTTTCTAGCAGAGGTTACATTCTAGAGCTTAAAATAAACGGCAATGGCTGATGAATACGCTGCAGTAAAACGCGGTAAACTAATCTTGAAAGGCGACAAACCCAAGTAAGTTCCTATCCCAATGTTCGCCACATCTAATGGGCTATTAGACAACGCTGTCGGCAGGGCCCTGTCTGGTCTGACTCACTGTCTCTTTCTAGCTAGTCGTTCCATCAGAGTGAGATGTCTATACAAATCGTGCCCTGCCGACAGCGTAATGTAATAGCGCTTAACCTCTATTTCATCGTCTCACCTCATAATCCCGATTCCAGGTCTAAGAAGCGAAAGCACAAGAAGAGTAAAGACAAGACTGAAGGCTCCAATGTTGATGAAGACGCAGTGAAGCACGGCGGGTGGTGGAAGGTGATGAAAGTGGAGGAAGCATCTGGGGCCATTTCCCTGGAGTTTGGGAATAACAGCTACATTTCTGCTTTGGATAACGGCCTCTTTACGATAGGAGCGCCGCACGGTGATGGGGAGGGGCCGTCTCCTGAAGAGATCTTCACAGGTACATTACGGTACATACAGTAATTACACGAAATGGACATCTAGACTGGCTGGACCCAGGATAATTGGTTCTAGCCACTCCAAGTTTATTTGTCTCTGAGCAAGCTGTAAACTTTCTCTCTCATTCTATCACCTCACTGTATCCTCTTAAACACAACCGGAATTAGATTAATACAACATTCTTCTGTAGCCAATATTCTGAATAGTTTTACTGTGAAAGTAATCATTCAACTCAATTTTTCCCCAGCATTCCCAGCCGGTGAGACCAAGATCGCCCTTAAGTCTGGTTACGGCAAGTACTTGGGTGTGAGCAAGGAAGGAGTGGTGGTCGGCCGGTCGGACGCTGTTGGGCCTATGGAGCAATGGGAGCCGGTGTGGCAGGAAGGTATGTTTTATAATCTTACTAGCTGACCCGGCAGACTTCGTACTGCCTCAATCGATAAATAAAAGACTTTATTGAATAGCAATAAAGTTCAAATTGACTCTAGAAAACGATTGACTCTAGAAAACGTTTGTATGGGAAATAGAAAAGGGCTGTTTTTAGGGTTTTCCCGGAAATTATTCGATTTTTTCTCGCCTTTTAAACCTTCCCTAGACCTCCACGAACATTTCAAGACTAAGATAAGATAAATCCGTTCAGCCGTTCTCGAGTTTTAGTGAGACTAACGAACAGCAATTCATTTTTATATATATAGATATCAAAATCTTATAATTCTAATTCTTAGGCTTGTGTACTTCTTTACTCCCTTCCTCATGGAGGGTGATAAAAAGTAGAGTGTCCACCTCAGGAGTAAAATCTATTGTCTTCTTCTTAGCATGTTTTCATGGACTGTTGTCCATATTTGTTGTGTGTGTATTGCCAATATGCAGCTATAGCCTTTGTTCTTGCTTGTTCTTGGATGTGTACAAGTTTTCTATGTCCCTGTTTCTGATTTAGCACAGGGTGGTAACTTAGTGCAGAAGCAATGTATGTGTCTGTATGTAAATGTTATGTGAATAATGTATATTTTAAGTTGTTGTGTTTGTTTGACCCTTTGGGTATACATTTCCAGGTAAAACTGCAATCCTGAGCGCGCTAAACAAGTTCATGTCAGTAACCCCGGAAGACGACTCGGTGGAGGCTCAGGCCACAGCGGCCGGCGCTCACGAGGTCTGCAACATCCGGAGCAACAAGACCAAGGAGGTTAACAAGGAGGTTCTGCCTGAGGAGGAACAGGCCAACTTAGCTGAAGTGGAGGTTAATTATGTGTAAGTTTGTGTTTGTAGTTTACTTCAAGTTAGATGCCACTGTCACGCAAAATGGAGTATGGAATCACTAGATAAAAGTGGGCACAGTTGTGCCTCTGCCACCCCGTATGAGAAAAACCGTGACCGTTGTTTTTTTACTACAAGTTCAGATCAGAGGGCTCATAAACTGGGTAACTCTTGCTATGGATTTGAGTTTTCCAATAACTTTCCAATAAAAAGTTTATTGGATCTAAGTTAACCGGCCCAGTGGCTTCTGGACAAAAGAGTCCTTTGACTTTGACAGTGGGTGGGTACCAAGACGTCAATTAATGTCTATTGCAAGGGGATGAGAACTTAATTTCCCCTAATTTTAATGTAATTTTTTTTTCCTTTTCGGCCAGGAGAATGACAATTTCTCGACTTTAAGTTAAGTTAAGTTTTTGATCTGTAGCTTCTATCATGTGTTGCCACAATAATTTCGCCAATGTCACGTGATGAACCCTGCACAACTGGGGATCACGTGGTACAGTTATTAAGCTAAGCTGAGACTATAATCTAATATTCTTAGTAGATATTTTGTTTAGTAAGTTTACAGATGATGGATGAGTAAGGGAAAGAAGAAAGTTTAGATTGAGAGGACGAGGGAATTTAGGAGGGAGAATATCGTAGAGTGAAGTATGATTATTAGAGCATTCAAAGGACAAATGATCAGGAGAACCGTCAGCCAGGCCACATTCACATAGGGATGTATCCCTTATCCTAATTTTTGCTAGAAAAACAGGTGTGCAGGAGTGTCCCAATAGGCTTGTGGCCTTTCAAGTCAAAATAGATACTTTTTATGAACTGTCAAAACGGAACTTTTGTTCCTGAGTTCTATGATATAACAACATAATGACGTCATGTAAAAGTGCCATCAAATGCTGTCTTTTTTTGCACAAAATTGACTTTATAAAATATATCTGCTGGAAATATACAATTCTGAAAATGTCAAGCCATTTTGTACATAATGCTTCAACTTAAGACTTGTTCCTAGATTTATTGGATTACCTTGTCCACAAGCCTATTGAAGTCAACAGATGTGACAGATTTATCTAGGTCCCTGAACTTATCTATCAGTTCATTATATTTTTTTGACAAACTGTGGTATTTCGGTTGAGGCTGCGTTAACCAACCAAAAGGTCCTGTGGGGCCAGAAGCAATGTGTGTGTCTGTATGTAAATGTTAAGTATGTCATTATTTCTCATTTCCAGACGAAAGTTCCAGAAGTTCCAGGATAAGAAGCTGCGAGTGAACGAGGATGGTGTCCTTGAGCTGAAGAAAGCCAAGACAGACGGCACCTTGCATGAGACCCTGCTGGATAGACGGAGTAAGATGAAGGCAGACAGATATTGTAAATAGCACTGTAAATTCACTTGAAAATCTTAGGTTAATCTTAGGAGTAAGTAAATAAATGTAAATAATGTACGCTTGCGTTGTCTTTACTACAGGGCTGCGAGTCGCGTTCAGGTATGGCATGGCAGTGGCTATAGTGGGAGCGCAAAATCCGGCGCGGCGCGTCGACAAGTCAAAACTGGCATTTTTGCGCCCTCGCTATTAGCCACTGACACGCAATTCTGTACGCGACTCCCGGCCCAGGTTGTAACAGAAAGGTGTAGTCATATTTTAGAGAGGGTTGTTAGGGGACATGATTCTGAACAACGTTCTCTATGAAACCAATTGGAGATTGGAGAAATTTTATTAGTAACTTCTCCATACTTTTTGTGCGGGGCGATCGCTGATTTGTAGATAGAAACTAGAGTGATTTTGGAGTAGCCTGCGTTGTGAAATCGCATGTTATGTCGTGTGTGGTGTGATGCCACGCCACGAGGATGGGAACTTGGAGATTGATGAAGATTTGTGTAGAGAAGAATACCGTGTTTATGGTGACATGTTTAGCTGTAGGTCCCGGCTACTATCGCTACTTGGTAATATCACAGATACTACAATATGATACTGCACCATTCACAAATGAAAAGGCCCGTTTTGACAGTTCACGCCCATGAAGTTTTAACCCCTAACGCGTAGGTAATAGAAGCGGTTTTCCTACAAAATTTGTACGCTTTGCTTGTACGCAACAGTTGACTTTTATTACCTACGCATTAGGGGTTAAAACTTCATGTGCGTGAACTGTCAAAACCTTTATTTTGTGAAGAGTTTAGTACAGGTAGACCACCTAGAACAAAATATGACACCGGCGGCGTAAACTGAGATGCTACGGAAGCTTCTTTAGTTCGAGGCCATTATCGCTTGGTGCAGCACCATAGAAAAATTGCAAATACCATGAGATAGCGCTAAGATACATAGGATTTATTATAAGATTAGCGCTACCTAGAAGTATGTCAACTGAAAAAAAGTCCTTTAAAGTAGAAATCTTACTCCTCACGCCATTTCTTTTTTACGATGGTTTACTATAATTTTTATGGGACGAGCACCCTGCAATATGTAGAGTCGTAGTATCCCTCCACTGACCCGCACTGAACCAGCGTGGTGGAGTATGGCTCAATCTTACTCGTATCCGGTAAAGTCCTGTGCCCCTCGGTGGGGACATTAATAGGCTACATTTGCAGCAGTAAGAAACAAACATAAAACAGAAATATTTACACACAGGCACATACATTGCTTCTGGCCCCACACAAGGCTACCCTGTGTCGTGGGAACCAGAAACAGCGATATCACAAACATGTAAACATCCAAGACCTGAGTTTTTTTTGTCCCCAGCCGGGATTCGAACCCGGGTTCTCTCGCATGGTAGGCAGATGTGCAACCGCTTCGCTACAGATGTCGTCAAAATGCAGTGGGTCGATGATGATGATGATGAGGAATCAAAGCAATGAGTTTTATGGCAATTAAAAAATCTTTATTACAAAAAGTACATAAAAACAGGCACATTTATGGTAGTACAAAATGTATCGTAAAACTCTATTCTACGTTAAATATAATTGTACAATTCACTAACAACTATGGCTTACAATATCTATAGCTACAACATTGGCTTAGTAGGGACTAAATAATAATTTACTGGTTCTCTTGTCTAGTAGCTTTACCCCCAGATTCTGAAAGAGTGTTCAAAACAAGCGATTAATCGAAAGCGGAATCCCCACCTGACAGTCCGAGACGAAGACTCGAGAGAGAAACAAACAAGGAGACAAAATAGCTTGTTCCTTTCTCGTTCTATGTCTTCTGTCTCTGTGTCGCGTCTTGACCATTTCCTGTTGAAGATTAATTCAAAATAGCGGCACTGAGTGACATGAGACTAACGGTCTGTTACATTTGATCGCCTTTCCAGAATCCGGGCTTTAGTTCACGAAATTGAATGGACCCTGTCCTTCAACTTTTTCGGGTTCCATCGTCCAATACAAAACCATATTTACACTTTTCATGGACAATGGGCTGCGTACTTTTAATTCGTAGCAGAGTTAGCTCTCATAGCTGAGAGTGGTTTAGTAAAACGGGCCTAAATCATTCAGCTGATAAAAGTCCGAGTCTAGCTCAGCATTTCAACCTTTTGAACTTTAGTACCTACCTAATATTACCAAACAGTTATAGGTGAAACCAAAAAAACATGATTTCGGGTTTAGACTTAGCTTAGAACTATCAAAGATATTGAGTATTTTTGGCTACTCTATGATTATTCACATTTGTGGTCCATTCTACAACGGATTGATATCTTAAGACCGTAACACCAGGTCACCAGGTATATTTTGCCCTGAGGAAAGACCTGAGAAATACGTCTGCGTCATTGCTTCCATCCGTATGACGTATCGCATCTGTACGAGACTTCGACGAAGGTGAGTGTGTATCATGTCAAGCAGCCCATCGTTCACACAATCGCTACTCCCATGTCTCACCTTCTTGCCTGTAGCAGACAGTAATCCCTACATCTTTTTATTGATTCTGGTTTCACCACAAACCATTTCCCTCTAACTGTTCCAAACATTAAATAACTGTGGCAAGGGAACGCAATCTTATCGTTACCGTTTGATTATGCAAGGCTGACACTTCCCGGGCTCGAGATACGCTGGGTGGCACTGAGGACAAGCCGGGTTCTCACCATAACTTGACCTGTCCGGCCTTGCTACATTCACCTGGAAGGAAGTCTGGGCATCCTGGTTCCCATACCCTGGGTGAGGTTTGTCTAATGGAAACAGGTAGTCAGGAACGTAGTAAGAACTGATGTTGTATTCGACGTTAGTTCCAACTAACTCCGACTCGGTTGTCGTGGTCGTTGTGACGCTTCTGAAAGGACTTTGGGCGTTTCTAGCATGAGGTGTTTCTGAGGTGTCGCGAGTTACGTTTGTCTCCTTGGGAGGTTCTAGATCGAAGGCCGGGGCTGCCCATTTCCACTCGTAGTAGATGGGAGGCCCCATGGTCGTTGACTCGTGTTTCGTGAATTCGGTTTTAGGCGGGAGTAGGACTCTAGATGGCTCTGGTACACCCTGATTGGGTTTCCCAAGATCGAAGTTAGTGGATTCGAACTTGGGAGTTGGCGATGTCGGTTTTACATTCACGGAGTTGAATCTTGTTTGTTCTGTGAATCCTTTCGACTTCTCTGTTTGTAGCGTGTTAAAGTTATTGCCATTCTTCTGCTTTCGTCCAGTCCTCTCGTCTTCTCCGCTGACGTCCTGTCCTTGGGGCAGCTGTTGGTTGAGGGTATGAATTTCTGACTGAGACATGGCGGTTTTGTGCGAATCAGGAGAGTTGGGGTCGAAGCGGTTGATGAATTTGACTACTTTGTCGTCATTTTTGAGTCTCATGTCCAGGTCATATTCCTCTGACGATGGGTTCTCAGTTGTGGAGGGTGTAAAGGGGGGGATTAAGTCTTGACTGGGTCGGGTTGGAACTCCAGTGTTGCCAGTATTCTCTGGGAAGGATTGGAAAGTCGGCGATGGCTTTTGAGACGCCGCTCCAGCTATATTGTCTTGGAAATTTACATCAATTGTTTGACCGTTGGTATTCTGGTTTGTGGTCGGGTAATTTTGAGTTGGATCCGTGTATTGGTTATTGGTGGCAGTATTTGTGTTTTGGTTGTTGAAAGTTGGTCTTGTTGGATTGGTGTATTGGTTACTAGTTGTTGGTCTGGTTGGATTGATCGGTTGGTTGCTGGTGGTTGGTCGCTGGTTGTTGGTGCCTGTCGACCAAGCTGTTGGTGGTCTGTATTGGTTCTTGCCGCTGTCCAGATCGTTGTTCTTGGAAATGGAGTCTGCTGCACCATTGATGCTGTTGCCAGGATGTACTGGATACTGAAAGGGGAGAAAGATACAAATGATTAAAACGAGAATGAAGCTTTTTTTATTGAGCTACTGGGTTGATTCTGCCCAGGCAAGGGATAATCAGCCTTGTATCCGGGACATAGTACAGGGTTTAACAGAAAGGTCAGCCTTGTATCCGGGTCATTATACAGGGTGTAACAGAAAGGGGTGTACAAGCCGAAAGAGGGTTGTTAGGGACATCATTCTGAACAACTTTCACTATGGGACCGTCTTGATCAGAGCAACTTTATTTTTATGAACTCAGTACATTTCGGGCCTAGCGCTCAGCTGATCTGTATGGTGGAGTGAAAAATTAAGTGCTCTGATCAAGTCGGTCCCATAGTGAAAGTTGTTCTGAATGATGTCCCTAACAACCCTCTCTTGGCGTGTACACCCCTTTCTGTTACACCCTGTATAATGAACGTATATTCTGACTTCTCCATTGAATGATATGACTTATTTTTTAAGCAATCGAAGTCCAACTCGCATGCAAAATCGCAGGTTTTAACGCATTCTTCGCTGAAAGTGAAGGTACAACAACATCTATCTTCGATTCATGGTGAATGTGATAGATAATGGAATCATTATGTGGTCTAGCTGTTGAGGAATGCAGCCGTAAGGGGTAATATAATATGCCTTATACAGGGTGACATTTAATTAGCTGACCATATTTTGGGGATTGATAGTACCCATCATTATGAATAACTTTCCCTATGGAACATATGGTAACAAACGAAAAAAATTTTTGGGTTTCCCATAGTAACTTAAAATCAGCTGATCGGGGCTGATCGGGGATGTACTGGGGGACGAAATTTTTTTTTCATTTGCGACTATATGTTTCTTGGGGAAAGTTGTTCATAATGATGGGTACTATCAGTCCCCAAAATATGGTCAGCTAATTAAATGTCACCCCGTATTGAAGTGGGGCTGGGCCGGCCATGTTGTTCCAATGCTGCCCGATTTCACCATCAGTTAAGGGACTCTTAGCTCTTTTTCTTAGCTGTCTAGGGATTGTTTCGTTGGCCGCAGTCTTATTTTTAGGGGGTCTCCTAGGAGCCCAGATGACCCTTACACTTGGGGCAAATCTAAACAACCGCTAGATTAACCCTGAAAGAATAAAGTGTCCCCTAAAAGATAGGGATCGTTGGTTAAATCGGCAACAAGAGAGCCACAGACTGGCTCCCAGAAAATGCAAAGAGAAAGCTTGCATGGCCGACCCAGGAAAAGATTGAGTGATGAGTTGGGTCTATGGGTCAAGGACTGGAGGGAGACCGCTCAGGATCGAATCCTGGAAGAGGGGGTGAGAGGCCTTTACCCAGTGGGACATACTAGGCTCGTAATAATAATACATCCGTCGAACCTTGGACTCAGCAGCCTTGAGTCCGTCATAGTAGTTGTTGTTGGGCGGCACGGAGAGTATGTCGGGCCGGGGGGTGCGGAACTGCATCTCCGCGTCAGACACGAACGGCTTGTCGCGTTGACCTGAGGAACAACAATAATTGAAACAAAAAGTAAACTTTAGAAAAAACCGACTTCCACAAACCCTATTTGATTAGATTGAGTTTAATACAAACTGTAACCCCTTACCCCCCCCCCCCCCCCCATTGGGGAATTAATTTTGTCAAATCCCATCACAGTGCTACCCCACGCTACTAAGGAACCCCTGTACAAAGTTTCATGGCTCTAGGTCCACCGGCTTAGGCTATGCGCTGCCCATCAGCCACGCATTGTATTTGTACCTAGTATTGAGCAGTTCTGGTGGCCATATGTGGTCTTCATGAGCAGTTCCGCATCACAATATTATGCTTACCATGTGCATTTGCACGAGTTATTATGAAAAACACAAAAATCACTATAGGTCTGCCTATAATATTTGAAGAGTTCCCTCGATTTCTCCAGGATCCCATCATCAGATCCTGACCTGGTGTCAATGGGACCAATGGGAAGGTAAACCCTTTCAAACAAAAAATAATTTTCCAAATCGGTCCATCCGTCTAGGCGCTATCGGGGAACATACATAAAAAAAAAACAAATATCCGGACGAATTGTAAACCTCCTCCTTTGGGAAGTCGGCTAATAATACAATATACTTGGATCCTTACGCAACATCGAGAGTCGCGCTTCTGCTAATGTCACGATATCGAAAACGCCACGTCACCTACATACAGGCAGCACTTGTCCAGTGGAGAGCGCATATATATTTTCCTTTGAAACACAACTCACCAATTTTCGGGCGGCGGGGGACGAGGTACGAGAGCTGTGATTGGTCAGCCGCTGCGAAACTGTCTGGCGGCCCGTCTCATCGTACATAGGATGCTACGTTGAATACAACTAACGTTTGGCGAGCCGCATTCCCCCGCAGGCGCAGTCAATTGGATATATAGTCTCTGCCTACATATATGTTCATCATTGATTTATATTCTCTGGAGAGGCCAGCAGTGGGAATTTTTTTTCGTATTTTTTGCACATATCAGAAAAAAACAGATAAGATATGAACAAAGGCAAGCTTATCTCTAAAAAGAGATTTCTTCCAGCAATGCCCAGGATGGACAGAATACATTTCAAATCTCGAAACGGGTAGGCCTATGTGCAAAAGTAAAAAATAAATTAGTAATAAGTAGTGACACCCAGGATCACCTCATTTTGAACTGTCATTGTCATACAAGTTATCCCCGGGATATTAATTTTGTTGGTGAAATCCACCCTGAATATACTAAATACCTAAGTAGTCTGTACCTACATGTATACCGTAGTCTAGACCTAGTTACATCTACCTAGCGTGCCACGCAGTGCCAGGAGGCTATACTATTGCGATCTATAAAGTTAATTTGAAGGTTTCCCCATGATGTATTCTATCACCATTAGTTCCTTATCTCATTTGACACATGCTCATGCTCAGTACCGGGATGATGTAAAGGCGAATCTCTAACAAGTAAGGTCGAGGCCTCCACCAAACCACAGATTACTAAATAGCTACTACGTAACAGATACTTCACTCAGTAGGAAATTTCCAAAACCTACTGCTATATAATAATAATAGCCTACTCCGTCGCGTCAGCTACCGCTGCATGCTAAAATGTGCCTAAATGCTCAAGCGTACAGTTGTGATCGCCTGGCACCGCGCGATCTCACACTAATCGCAGGGCTGGCAGACATCGCAGATACTCGTACGATAAGAACACAGTTCAAAACGTGCGTGCGCTTGGCTTGCGACAACCATACTGACGTTGAGCGCAGGGCCATAGCCGGTGAGCTCCGAGAGCTCGGGCGGGCGGTAGGTAATTATAGCGCGCGAGTACATTCAGTGACGGATGACGGAGGCCTGACCAAACCTTCCTACATACCTTAAAGGTACCATACCGCATAGGGACTGTCGGTTGTTGGCCAAATGACCAAGATGAGTATACGTCCCTGGGCGAGGTATATTTATTCATACACTTATATAGCTTAGGCCTAAGCATTCCGCAGGGCTCAAGTTACAGTAATTCCTTTAGAGGCGGTAATAAACCCAGGCCCCCGATTCTCGCGCTATCGAGATCATCTCCCCAGACGAGATATCGGTTTTGATACGGGTAAATCCGTCGAAACCGATCTCGATTTATATTTATTTCGATCAAGAACGGATCGAGATATCTCGGTTGGTCGAAAGGCTAGTCGTAAGAATGGCTTTTTTTGTTTTTGATAGAGATTTCGGTATCTCAAAATCGATAGTTCGACCATGGACATCATCTCACTAGCGCCAGAATTGCCCCCCAGACTTTGTTTGTGGTGAGCCGCAGACCGGTCTCATGGTTACATTGCCTTGCTACCAATACCCTATTGTGTATGGAAGAAAACTGATAGCCAGCGTAAATATAGCAAGAAGCTCCTACGCAATGTGGTAGCATGTCCAAAACTGTAGCTCTAGTATCTATTGTCATATAAGCTGGCCTCTGTACAGCTTTCCAAGGATTTTTTAGCTCGCGGTGAAGAGTGGAACCATATTTTTTTGGCAAGTTCGAATCCCGGCTAGGGACAAAAAAAAAACAGGTCTTGGATGTTTACATGTTTGTGATGTCGCTGTTTCTGGTTCCCACGACACAGGGTATCCCGTGTGAGTTAAATATTTATGTTGATGTTTTTTTAATTGAGTTGCGTAGAACTGACGCCCCCCTGTAAACGCCACTCAACTGCAAATCGTAATCTGTTCAATCGTTCAACGACAATTTGAAGTCAGTAGGGTAGGTAGGTTTACCTGCAGCTTTAGTTATTGTTCTGAGGTAGGTACAGTACTCCCAAAGTAATATGCGCATAGGAATTTTCTTCAAAGGCCTGCAGAGGTCGTATTCCGACTGTTCAGGAGCCGATATGAGATCGAGGATCGAGATCAATATATAGAGAAATAGTTTTACTATATCCCAGGACCCGATACCCGCGCTATCGAGATCATCTCCCTAGTAGAGATATCAGTATTCAAACCGCTTAAATCTATTGAAAACGATCTTGATTCCTATTTATTTCGATCGAAAACGATTCGAGATATCTCGGTTGATCGTAGGGCTGGTTGTGAGAATAGGTTTTTCTTGTTTTGGATGGAGATTTCGGTATCTCAAAATCGATATTTCGACCATGGACATGACCTCACTGGCGCGAGAATTGCCCCCCTGTGTAGATATAAGTTTCGTCTCCCGAACGTTCGGAGTAAGACTTCCGTGCGCATTATTACTTTGGGAGAACTGTACAATGCCTGCGATTTGGGAGGTGACACGAACTACTTATAATAACTAAACTAATTAAAATGGTGTGTTTGAAAATGGAATCTGTGGCCACCGCGAAAGAGCTGTCGGATTTGAAGGTTGTCAGTTTAGTGCCTTTAGTTCCACTAGTTTAGTGGTTTTGACACCTCCCAAATAGCCCCCAGTGTCGTCCAACGATCTTTTGGCTGATGAGTGACGTTTACAGGGGGCGCCAGCTCTACGCAACTTAATTCAACGAACCTGTCATCAACACAGACCCAGACCTTTCATTCCTCATTGGTCGTCAAGCTTTAGTGCCACCTTTCACCGCGCGCCGAAAGATCTTTGCAAATCTGTAATAGAGATCCTACAGTCTTTGCTGAAAAGGGCGAGAGGATAATAACAAGTGAGTTGGCCCCTGTGTCCGGACAACCGGAAACAGCGACTTTATAAAAAATATTAACATGAGGTTGTCACGTTACGGGGATTAAAAGAGATTAATCCACGTAACGGAAGCTTAAAAATCCAAGGATTTCTAGTATCGACCAAAACATCGTACAATAAATCAATACGAAATATCGAGATACAAAACGTGTTACCTATCCGACGTGCGATGGCTCATCGCCCTGATGACATGACATAAAAAGAAACCTGGATATGTCCGAGGACAGTACACCTGCAATGGCCACAGCCTCACAATGGTTTGAGGTTATACCAGCTGCGTCCTGAACGAGGTGAGAACATGCCTGTGGGAGAGGTGCGTGAGAGGGAATGAGAAGAGTTCTGTAAGGCTTAGCAAGTGAAACCCTACAAGGTCCGAACTTCATCTACTTTATCCTTGAAAAGTGTTCGATTCTCTTTTGTTGAATTTATTACACGGACTCAATAACTACCGCCTCTTCATCATATTACCAACAATCACTTAAAGTTAATAATAACATCTTCATAATCGTGACTGCATTGTAATCGATACAGCGATCGATACAAATCGATAGCCTTTTGTTTAGTTAATTAGATAACACACAAATATCGTGATGATAATATAACTGAGAACTCGACGATTTTGACATCTTTATTATTTTTTGGAATCACGACTCTGTTAAAATGTGGACTTGAAGATGGATAATTGATGATCAATCAGTTTGAACGATGATAACTTAAATAATCTTAAATACAGAGTCGTAGCGGTGGCGATGGACTGACCCCCTATGGCTTTAAAATAAGAGAATAAATAAACATAGAGTCTTCTCTCTGGTGAGCAAAGTCAAAGTCTTTTTTTTTTATTGACCATAAAATCATACAGATTAATTAGTCAACGTCAATATAATATTAATATTTTTGTATACTACCGCCCGTTCGGAATTTGTGGGCTTAGGGATGGAGCAAAGAAGGGCAAGAAACTCCCCCGTACCTCTTTTAAAATATGTGAGGGCCTTAAAAAATTCAATTTTATGTATTTCTACTTAAGTCTAAGGAAATACACCGAAGAGAGACGTACTGACTCAGTCCATCGCCCCTGTTTGGATTTCTGTGCGCCGAGATGGTAAAGAGCATACAGTTTTGTCATCTAAATATTCTTTTACACTATAAATAAGAATTCTCTAATAGACCGTTTTTGACATAGTTTTTAAACCTCGCTCCGTTTGAGCCGTTTTGTCACTTGTCCCATCGATAGACCACATGAGGACCCCCACGATAGACCACATGAGGACCCCACGATAGACCACATAAGGACCCCCACGATAGACCACATGAGGACCCCACGATAGACCACATGAGGTCCCCACGATAGACCACATGAGGACCCCCACGATAGACCACATGAGGACCCCCACGATAGACCACATGAGGACCCCCACGATAGACCACATGAGGACCCCCACGATGAAATTATTCTCACGAAGTTTTTCATCACCCTGCTGCAAATGTGTTACAAAATCATACAAACAAAACACATAATTTTACCATCCTAAAGGTGGTTCTTTTCGACACTTTAATCTGCACTTTAGGTGTTAGAATTTACATCTCCCGATGTGCCCTTTGCTAATCTCTGGTTTAGGTGTAAACTTTGGGAAATCACGATTTATCACCACTTGTCCTAAACAGCTTATTTATGCCCTAAGTAAGCCCTAAGTACTAGAAATGTCACTGATTACATTACTTGGCGTACGTTTTAGTAACATAGAGGTAATATTTAGGGAGCTGCCTTTACATGGACGTACGTTAATTTTTTTAAATTGGTACTGTAGCGTCATTGTAATTACATTTATCATCATATTAGTCGTAATGCGATATACCTAATAATTTCACGCATACGATATTAACCTTTAGTAGGTGTAAATTGTAATCATAAATCATTCACAGCCTGTCAGAATCCAAAGTCGACGAGTGCACACAAAAACGAATTGCAATGAAAATAAACCATTTATACCCTCATCAACAGCTATTCATCGAAGCTGCCATCTTGGCTTAAATGACAGATGCATCGACCTCTATATCCATCAGAAAGGTATGATTCATAATTCACGATACGTGATACGTTTCCAAGTTCGTCATATCGGCAAAAAACTAAAACTTTGCTTATAGTAAAAGTGGTTTTAGCGTCACCGGTCTATCTAGTGGTTACACGTCATGGATGAGATGCTGGGTCAAGTCTGGTAGTTATCATGAAGTTACCTAATTAATCCAGATATAACTAATTTAACTTAGGCGGTCGTACGGACGTCGGACGGTGATGGAAAATATTTGCAAGACGTTGCATCGGTGGCAAGACCGAAGGCAATCAAAGTCGAATATTGAATAAGACTAAATGTGGTTGGTGGGTGCAACTACGCTGCTGCCACCCCGTATGGAAAAATGCGTGACGCTATAAACATAAACATTTACATACATGAACATACGTTCTGGCCCCACACTAGGATACTCTGTGTCGCGGGAACCAGATACAGCGACATCACAAACATTTAAAAATCCTAGACCTGGGGTTTTTTTGTGTTTTTCTTTATCCCCAGCCGGGATTCGAACCCGGGACCTCTCGCATGGTAGGCAGAGCCCCAACCACTGTGCCATAGAGGTCGTCAATGAGAGTCATTCATTGTGTTGTGGAAACGCAAACGCACCAAAACGGACGGGCATTGCATGAATGTACGCAAATTAGTAATCAGTGCCAATAGTGTCAATGTCATGTCAGTGGCCGAATGCCCTTGACTTTGCGCTCCTAATGGCGTGCTAACTGCTTCCTTAGTCCTAATCTTAGATGCATGAACACGATGTGATTTTGTGGTTTTTGATGGTTTCAATAAATGCACTTTTTTGGAATGTTTACTTTACTAACAACATAATGTTTCGGTAAACCTTCTGGGTCTGTCCCAAGACAGATAAACTCATCGACAGATTCATCTGTAATTTTACATACAAATATATGATTCATCTGTTCATCAGGGCTTATCGAGACTGCTTGAGACAGACCAATAGTACATATTATTAATCGGATGAAGACTCTAAATCTGCTGCTGCCGCTGGTTGCGCTGTGCCGAAAGGACCGTGTAAACTGGCCCTACATGCATGGCCTTGGATTTATGTATAAGCTATGTATGGCCCTATGGCGCGTCAAGATAGACTGAGCATAATGTCCACGACGATAACGCCGCGGGTAAGATTACAGAAAACGATCCTCACCAATAAGCAGGTTAGCGCCATAATCCTGCTCTGATTTAGCGCAGTTGACCATGTACCAGTGGTCGCAGATCAGCATCCGTTGCTGGAAGAGTGTCGTGTTGGGACACGTGTAGCTGAACTGACGACCGAGCCCGTCGCACATGTGGTACACCTGGAAATAAAATTAGTTTATGTAAGTAAATGTAGCCTCTTAATGTCCCCACAGAGTACCCGGTTTACCCGGATACGAGTAATGCCTCCACTTCACATAGAAAGATGCGTCTGCGGACTCTATAGGCAGATGAATTTCCACGAGCTGTCCATCTGACGACGTCCGTCGTCTCTAGGTCGATCAGTCTTTGTTCATCCTCGACAGACGCAACACGCGCTCGCACATTAACGTTTAAAAGCTACTCCTGCGTCCGCCGATGTGTGGTCACATACCGAACGTCCGCGTCGAAACCGGCAACAAGCCGATTAGAGGCGGACGCATCCCCACTTCACATAACCGGATGCATCTCTCTATGTCAAGAGGGGGCTTAAGTCAATCCAACCAACCAACCCATGTTCCACCAAGCTGGCTCAGTGCGGGCTTATCTCTCTCGTATCGTATATACTACATAATATTTGATGCGTGATAAATTCATCTAACACTATTCAATGCATCGTGCTTCTTCAATATCTTAAGTTGTCCAATTATAAATAAAAGAACAGCTCTTACTATTCATAGACATAGACATAGACATCATTTATTGATAATATTAATTACACGTCATGGATCATTAATAATAATAATTGAAAAAATAATTAAAATAATAATAACATTAAACTAATTTACACACGCATAGAATCTGTTTCTTCTTGTGCAAGAATGTTCCTACCTAATCAAGTTAATTATTCAGTTTTTTGCTCCTAGACTAGTTTGATTGCTAATAGCGGCCGTGCTAGAACCCTACAAGTCGCATTATACGAGGTTTCGTGAACAAAAGATTTCCTTTGGCAGGATTGATCTGTAGGTCCAAAGGATGGATTTAAGAACCTACCTGCCAAATTACAACTTTATAGGTCAAGTATTATTTTTTTGCCCATAGAAACTTTGCCCCTCCTCATCCTGCCCCTGCATCACAAATCCGGGTGGCTCCACTTCTTAAATCCAGCCTTTGGACCTACAAAGCAATCCTGCCTGTCAAAGGAAATTTTTTGTTCACGAAACGCCGTATAATTAGACGTAGAACGGCCGCTATAATACTATACTTCCGATCTAAAGTCGTAAGGAAGTAAAAGGATAAGAATATAATTTTGTTTTGTATGAGTTTTTATGAAGCTTTTTGGAGGTAATTATTAAAGATGCGTCCGTGCGTTCGGACCTTGTCTTTAAATACAAGTTAATTACTGACCATTTGTATTGTTATTGATTCGGTTTGGTATTTATAATCGATTTCCTGTAGTCGCAGCTCTTGAAATATCATACAAAGGTTCAACTAACTGCAGCTTTAAACGGTTGTTTGTTTCATTATTAACTTCTCAAAATATAAAAATAAGTTATTTTTATTTCGTTAGTGGCCTTTGGTATCAGCATCAATTAAAAATATTACTAACTCTATATTTTATAGGCACTGTTTTTATAGCAGTTACGAAAATGATTGCAAGTTTAAATTTTGAACTTTCCTTGCGAAGGTCTAGATAGATATCAAATACCCACTTTAGCGTTTAGATGAAAGATTAGACTTGCCCTTCTTTGCTCCATCATCCCTAAGCCCACAACTTCAGAACGGGCCTACTGCCCTAGATTGAAAAGGACCACTAATTCGTAATCAAGATATGAATTAATAGCACAACAAACTTGTGCATCTGCCACTCAAAAGGTGTAACGCTTTGAGCTTGTAGCAGAGACGCCGCCTCGTATGTACTAACTTTGTCCTTATGTGTAATGTATGTAATGTAAATAAACTGCAATAGCAACGGACATATAGGTATCGCAAGGTGGTGTGTTTTATCAGCCGATACATTAGGGGTAACCTTTACGCTCTCATTACAATTAGCGCTAATGGCGACATAAGGTATCTTACATCTTGAGGTCCAAATCATGTGACCTTTTGTCATGTAATTTGTCAGTCTAGGCTAGGACTTATAGCATGCACTAGGGTATGGCACTGTGTTGGAAGGTAGTTGTATAGATACACAGTTTATCATACGAATTTATAATACATACTGGACTAGAGACTAGACCCCACGATACAGGGAATCCTAGTGTGGGATCTAGGGCTTAACCAAAATGTGAATCATTTATTGGAAATAAAGAAATTCATTCATTCATTCATATATTTGATAATATAATATAAACATATTTTTTTACAAAATTGTAAAGCACACTTAATTATGCAAATTAACGTATCCATCACATTTCGTAGTGTGAATAAAATTATTGCTTGTGAAGGAGAAACATGACACGAAGCTATCCTAATATTATGTGATTGAAAAATATTAAGAGATCAATGTTCTTCCGTTTTCTAGAAAACGTCCTCCCACATCCCATCCACAATACCTAAAAACTTTCGATCCGGTGTAACAAATATTGGCACATCAGTACTATTGGTACACCACACCCTTTCGTCCTTTAGTACAAACTCTTCAGCCTGCTTCTGTAGTACATCTTTAGCATAAAATAACGCGTGCCAAGCTACAGCTAAAGGGTCCTCTTCTTCGTCTTGGTAAATAACAACAACTGTCAAAACAACTTTAGGATCAACATTTGATTTCAAAAATGTCCGAATATCATCTTCGAAAGGTATCATGTCAGTGTTGTTATAAACTCCCCTACGGACTGTGTATTCTACTCTCCGCAATGAGTTGTAGTCGGTTTTTGGGCCACCAATGGATTCCGGTATCAGACGGAATTCTGGTAGATGTAACGCTTTGCATGGTTTCTTCTTTCTGTATGGATTCCTACCCGTTAAGTCTGGTCTGTCTGAATCATCATTTATAAGAAAACTCTCTTTTGTTTTCGGATACCCAAATTTCTTAGGAAGAGTTTTTGGTGTCGTGGGACTATCTGTCTTTGTTTGATTCCTCTCCGACAGATGCTTCGGGCGTATAGTCGCTCTGATCACATACGGCCATGTTTGCCCACTTACTTCTTTGACCGTGTACTTAGTTATTGCGTTGTGCGTGTTGTTAAGAAAATGAAGTCTTCTTACCACCATTCTCGGGTCTTCTTCTATCTGACGAGCTAGTTCTAATAAATGAGTCACGTTCGTCTTTGTGGCTTCAGTTTTGGTGGAGGTTTCGTTTAAGTATATCGTAGGTTCTACGTACCATCTATTCGGTTCGACTTTCAACTCATATCGTTTTCGCCTCGTGACAGCTGGATGCGCGCAGAAGTCGTCTTTTCTGTTGATGTCTAGACACGTCTGGTAAATTCTTCCGTGTCGTTTACAGGGTCCACGACAAAGCTTGCCCAGTACAGTTTGTGATTGAATGTAATCGTAAGTTACTTGAGGGTTGCATGTGTCGTTGCCTGCCCAGTAGTGATTACAGCGGTATTTCCCATTGATGGATCGGCATTCGTCTTTGCAGGGTCCGTTGTGGGCGGTCCATGCTCGATTTTTGATCCATTCGACAGTTGTGTTGGGGTTGCAACGGTCTTCTATTCCTTCGATGGTCAGGTAGCAAAAATGTTTGTTGACTCTCGGACTTTTCGACACACAGGGCTGCAGGCAGTATAGAAGTTCGGTCTGGTGGAGTCCGAAGCTCTCGTACAGTGGTCCTGTTTGAACCACCTTACCTATATTGGACCATAATTCGGCACAAACTTCTGTTGAAATGGATGCAATTATTATAATCAACGGTATAATTTTAGTAATATACATGTTGTTGACTCCAGATTGCGCTATTTAATGAGAAATTGATACTGTTGGTTGTGATACCGCATAGGTTTGTGTTGATCTCTAGTTAACCCGCATTGATAAATGGATACAAAATATATACAAAATAAATAATAATTCCCGATATCGAACACTTACTTAAGACAATCTCTAACCTGTATGTCGAATTCTTGTATACTCACTTTAGCTGCTATTTATTAAATTTAAAAGCAAGAAACCACAACCGGCCATCGGTACCTACCTATGGGTTGTACAAAACACAACAATTCATTGATAATGTAATATTGAAAGATTACCCAGTGAAGGCAATTAGACACTCCAGCAAATTACTGTCATAGGTGTCCAAGCGATTTTTTGTTGCATTATTATTATTACTATTTGTCATGTCATGATGCAATGATGGACTCTGACGTTCGTCAAGTTAATGTGGATATGCCGTGTTATGACGACGCGACACTGCGATCGTCAAGAGTTTTTGTAAAAACTTTAAGATTGAAGGTTTCCCGTTGAAGCCAAAACACCCTTTCGTAAATCTAAAGTTACACAAAAAAGGAGAATTAAAACAGTTGTTTATTTATACTAGCTTATGTTATCTCAACCTTTCTTACCGTGGACCTGGAGGTCAATACCAACTACACATCAGCGTAAAAAAAACACTGTCTTATCATGAGCGAATAAAAGTGCGAAAGCGGTTTCGCACACGAAGGGTTCTGTACCAAACATAAGGCATAGGGACAGTTTCCCATATCTTGGTTTAAGATATAGAAGAATCAAGAAAAATGTTTACTACGAATAGATATCTACAGTAATAAAGAAAACTTGATTTTGATGATGCACTTTTTTGTAGCATCACAATATTATAACTACCAACATTACAATGTTAAAATTAAAGTTAATGATAGGTTGCGGAAACATCTTCGCACTTTAGTCTGTGCACGATTCAACAAACAGATATTATAATTGGACTTAAGTAGGTTAATTTTAATGATTTATCATTATGACTAGACAGTAGGTTATCTTTGAAAATGCTTAACACTGCATAACTACTTATTCTCTGACATACTGAAATGCTTATATGCGAATTTATGAAAATGATTCAAAACGTTTGTTTCAAATGTGTTAAGTTATTTCATAATTCGTAATAAGAGTGCCAAAGAAAACGATCCACAAGCCATTACCTAATTGCAGAGTTATCGTACGAGCACTTTAGCAGGACACAAGCCTATACAAAACATATTAGGTCGGGTAAAAAGTTTCTTCGTATTTTGTACGAAGACCGTAACGGCTCAAACAAAAAGGTGCATCTTTGACTTAAAAATTTCCGGATTGAAAACGCTTAAACCAACTTTGTGCTACTTTTTTACTGACACTGTATTAGGTTCATAAATATATTATTATTTTCACGCCCATCGTTGCATGTCTTTTTTATACAACTTTAAAATGTACTGAATTTCTCCATTAGATTCACTCATTTTGACATAAAGAAAAACAAATGAAAAATTGTCAGAAACAACATTTTATTATATTTATTCCTTTTTTGAAATATAACCTTTTTAATGACATCAAAACCAGCCAGATACAGTTAATACATCCAAAGATATTTAGTTACAAATATACACATACAAAATACGAAAAGACTTTTTACCCGACCTATTATATCTACTTGGTACGATCTTGGCATACGTTCTTGCTTCCTCAACATTCATAGGAGGTCTCATCATCATACAAGCCGGTAATATCCATAAAAAATAACAATGAAATAATTAACAACACTATGCAAAGGGCACAACTGCGATGACCTATAACCGAGTTTAATGAACTGAGACCGGAAAACCAAACAAAAGTTCACATACCACCAACACTACAGAGCAAAAAATCTTTAGAATCAAATCAATCAAACTACATCAACACGGCATCTCCACTCACGAAGTGTTTCAATAGTTTTTCAATAAATAAATAATAGATCAAGGTCCATCAATCCAAAAATATTAATATATAAATGCACTGTCTAACTTCCTGAAACTGTTGTAGTTTTTTTGTACCTTTTTGATTTACATACAAATGGCAAAAAAGCGTACCCCTGATAGCCAAAAATCACTATCGAAAATATTTTTAAAATTTTTGGATTTTTGAATTAAAATTTAAATATATTTTTTTAATTGGTAAAGCGGTTCACAAAATACATTTACATACCAAGTTTCAACTGTGTAGTCCATAGTTTTGGAATAAAGTTGCTGTGACATACGGACCGACGACGACGGACAGTCAGACTTGACGAAACTATAAGGGTTTCTTGTTTGTCTACGGAACCCTAAAAAAAGGTAATGCCAGATTACCGCTAGCACAAACTTATGTTGATTTGTGTGAATCTCTCGCCACACAACTGATATTTGCAGTGCTGTGAATTTAGACTTTGTGGATGTCAAGAAAACAATTACTTACACTGTAAACAGGAGAAACAAAAGAATTCGAAAGCTATAGATACTTTTTTAACCGACTTCTTTATTTGCCAAATTGTTAGTTGCTTGAATTTGACTTCTCCAATAGATCAAGTGTTTTAAATCATCCAACCTCAACATCCGTTTCCAATCAAATACAATTAATTAACTTTTATCCCAAATGTCCGCATTTCCGTTAGTTCTCGCGAGGTGCGCGGGCGCAGACAATAGAGCGCGTTCGGAAATCGAATCTGAGTCGTCGCGCTACCTTGACCCGCGCGCGCAGGGAAAGAATGAGTGGGGCGACCATAGAGTTCCGGTTAGATTAATGCTGGCCTTCCACTAAAAAAGAGAAATGAGCGGAAGTGGAGCCAGCGAGCTGAGCGGACCGGGCTGCATACAAAAAAAACCTCTTTCTCAGTGCAAACACTTATATAGGCTCTACACACGATGCAACCTGGCTTGCAATCTGTCGCTGCAACTCATAGAAGGCAGGTTGCCTTGCGACCGCTAGAGAAGGAGGGAACAGGAAGATAGGCAGAGAGAGAAATACAAGTTGCAGGCGACCGATTGCATTGTGAGTAGAGCCCTTTATATGCAGTTCGGCATAGCGAGCGTAGCGGACTCCGTATGGAGTCCGTCCCGCTCGCAGTGGAAGGCCGGCATAATAAGTCTTATTTTTAATCGGTATTCTCTCATAAGGACATAGGTCGAACAAACTTACAATGGAGGACAATAGACGACGGAGCGAGTAAATACTTCTTTACCGACAATGTGAGATGGGGGAGGGGGGGTGAAATTTATTTAACTCTCAAATGTCACCGTTCGGCGTGTAATTCTTACCATTTTTTTTATTAACAATTTTTTTGTTAAGGTTATGTTAAACTGCTAACCTCTTTTGCTTTTAAAGTTAATTTTGCCAGTGTCAAGTGTAATTGAAAGATCTCAATTTGGCTAGCACAATTAAGTATTTCAAATATACACAGCCATTTCACAACATTTTGACAACCGCGCCTCTACCGCGCCGCTCCAGCCCCGCCCCGGTAGGGTGCCGAAGCTTTCACCCAGTCTGGTGGAATATGGCTCATTCTTACTAACTTATCAGTAATTGCCTGTGTCCCTCGGTGGAGATATATTTTGGCTACTATTGTCTCAATGCATGTTCTTTGCATCAATCATAGTCACCCTACACACACTATCTTCTAACTATTCATAGACACATTTCGTTTTCATTGTCCTCGCCTCTCACGCTTATATTTCATTAGGTACCCACCTACCTACCTAAATATGTTTAATAAGTGTTAAACAGAGTATACTCGAAATGTAAAGTCATAATTTGTCGTGAGGTGTTGCGGTTGAGGCTGGTGCTTCCCAAGCGAAAGGTTCCGGGTTCGAATCCCGGCTGAAGAAGAAAAATCTCCAGGTCTTGAATGTTTGTATCGTCGTAACTGGTCTCTGGGTTAATCAACTATTTTACCCACAATTTTCTGTCAACGCACGCACTCCCTCTGAAAGTTCTTCGAGGACTAGCAGCTCAACGGCGCTATCAAAGGACACCACCGCGCCATGCGAGCAAAAGCAAACACAAACGAAGCTTCTTATGGCAAATAGCGCACTCTATGTGTTTTCGGGTGAAATTTACAAGGGTAACTCAGCATACACATTCTTGTGAGGGACACAGTCTAGATAAAAAAAATGAGGAAATTATTAGGGTTATTTATATTTTCTCATGCACGTGATAAACTATATTATACTAGCTTGTTGTATAATAAGTTCAATCACTGCATATTTATACGATTTGCTGCGCGGTAGGCACTCAAACCCTGTAATACTGGAACAGGTACAGATGAACGTGCCAGATAATTATGTGTGCAAGAGACGCCGCCCGCAGCTGCTGGATGTGCCGCGCGCGCGCACCTGCCTGCTGCAGCAACGCCGCTCACTCGGGCGTTGCGTGTGCTGAATATGGTATCTGAAGAAATAGATATTTTTAACTGCTCATCTAATGAGTTCCGGAAGGCCACATTAAATATTCTATCTTATAAAGTTAGAAAGTAATATGTTTTTGATTATTATTATTTTTTGTTGTATTTGTTAAGTTGCTTCTCTGTTGTTAAATAATTATACTTACCGCATAAGGTTTATAGCCTGTAATGGTAGGTGTGAATGGAAATAAAAATAAATAAATAAAGTTAATAAGAAGTAACCGTAAGCAAAAGGTCTACGTTCATTTAAACTTAAAGTTTACATGGTGAATGTGGTCTTGGGTTAGCAATATTTTGTATGGAGCGCATTTTTCGTGTACTAAGTTTCCATAAAATTTCATGGAAATTAAAGATCTTCGAGAACGTAATCAAGTTCCCCGTAGTGCCTGCTAGCTTAGATACTATTGTTATATTCGTCATATGTGTAAACCATTTAGCGTATTTTAATAATAAATGGTCGCGAACAGCAAATTGTGGGTAAAATAGTTGATTGACCCTTTCTACGTGGTTATTCGTGGGGCCAAAAGCAATGTATGAAATGAAATACATTTATTGTTTACTCTCTTACATCCTAACGATAGTGGTATCCCTAGCTCCTATCTAGGGTAAAAAGACTTTTCGTATTTTGTATGTGTATATTTGTAACTAAATATCTTTGGATGTATTTATTGTATCTGGCTGGTTTTGATAAAGGTTACATTTCAAAAACGATAGAATAAAATGTTGTTTCCGACAATTTTTAATTTGTTTTTTTTTTAGTGAATCTAATGGAGAAATTCAATACATTTTAAAGTTGTAGAAAAAAAGGAAGACATGCAACAATGGCCGAAAAAAAAAGATGTTTATGAACCTAATACAGTGTCAGTAAAAGTAGCACAAAGTTGGTTTAAGCTTTTTCAATCCGGAAAGTGGCAGTGGGAACCCATCGTTGAGTTTAGGCTCATTTAAATCAAAGATGCTCCTTTTTGTTCGATCCGTTACGGTCTTCATACAAAATACGAAGAAACTTTTTACCCGACCTGTTATGCCTTCTCCTTCCTCCTCCTTGTATGTGCCTGGGTTCTTAGGGATATCATTCTGGATAATTTTCAATATGAAACTAATTTGATCAAACCAACCAAAAGTGGTGACCCTTTCACAAGACACAATTATTATTGAATTAATGTTGTAATCAGATAGGGACCCAGGTAGTTAAAATGAACGAATTGTATTTCAAAGGTTTTCCCGTGCCTGTGAGAAAAAACATTACCTCGAATTAGATCTGAACTCAAAAGGTTAGAAGTTAGAACACTAGGTAACTTAATGTGGTACTGGTAATTAAAACAGTAACAAAAAGCATGCATTGTTGGCTAATTCATTGTCACACCTAAACTGATTAAAACAATAGCACTGCATTTTTAAAATATCTAAGTAGTACCAATTAGTACCAACACAATGGTACTTTAAATAGTTCAGTATAACACATCACATAACATAACTTGACGGTGTGAGGATTGTAACTTACAGTTGCAAAGGTCAGCTTAAATGTAGCTTACTGAAAGTGTAGGTCAAGTGTAAATGTGGTAAAAAACAAATCAAGTTGAGCGTACACTTGCAAAATTCAACTCAGCAGGAAACAGAAACCGATTTATTTGATCGTAGCAATCCCAGATCTATTACTTTTCACGCGAATTTGTGGTACAGTAAAAACGGAAGTATCTAGACCGGAATACATACTAAGTCAGTAGACCGGCCCTACTGCTGACAAACTAGAGATAAGCTTGCCTATGTAAATGTGTTCTCTATTTGCTTGTGTTCTACATGTATTAGCATCTGCATAAACGAAATAGGAAACTGACTATCTACCCTTTTATTACAGTACCTATGCCTATGTGCGGTCGCCTGCGCCTAAAACTATACAAGCAGTATAAGCGAGATTCACTCGTTAATATGCCCGCATACTTTTAGACGCAGGCGACCCAACATTGCCGCATACTTCACCATGGTTCAACATCACACCAAGATAAACTTTCCCAAGGTCACACACACCATCTTCCTCCACACGCAAACTTAGCCTTATCTCGCTGTAATACAACTGTTTACTGAATTACAGTAGCGTGCGAATCCCATTGTGTACAGTATTTATTACAGTTTGCGATTAAGATTGCGTTATACGAACACATTTTACAATCCTGATGAATTAACTAGACACCTCGCAAGAATGCAATCGGGTTAGATCGTCGCAGTGACGTCAAAATCCGAGGTGTGAAGTTAAATTGTCTGTGTACTCTTGAATACGGTAATGGTGTACAGTTTTACACTGCAACGGACGGACGGCTGATTAATTTATAGAGGTGTTGGTGTACAGTGGTAATTGAATCGTTGATCCGTATCTTTACGGTGGTTGTGCAGGATTCATCTGAGTGGCTCGCTGGGTTAAGTAATGTTAAAACGTGTCAAGTTAGTTGAATGTTATAGACGAATAGATCCCTTGATTCAAACCAGGGAGCACTTGTCCAGTGGAGAGCGCATAGATACATTTTCCTTTGAAACACCACTCACCGATTTACGAGCGGCGGGGGAAGAGGTGAGAGAGCTGTGATTGGTCAGCCGCTGCGAAACTGTCTGGCGGCCCGTCATCGTACATAGGTTGCGTATTCGAACGTTTGTTGAATACAACAAACGTTTGGCGAGCCGCATACCCCGCAGGCGCAGTCAATTGGATAGTCTCTGATTCAAACCTTATTTAAAGCTGATTCTAATACATTATTATTCCCGGGATTTTAATAACGTCTCTTATTGTCTTCTATGGCGGAACAGAGCCCAAAACATATGAGTTCTGTGATCGACCCTTTTATAAACTGCTATTCTTATATGTTTGATATTTATCTCAGTACTTTTCAATTTAATATTTTGAAGGATGTTCGTGAACTTCAAGTTGGCGTTTAAATAATAATTCATTCGACCCTCTGTCTATATTCAATTTAAAAAATATATTGCTTGTCTACACACACATCTCACAGCCTCCGCACCTCCCAATTTGTAAGTCTTATAGGATCGTAGGCGAAACATCATACAGATAGTTACTTAGCAAATACATATTATTTGACTACACCAACATACGAATATTCCATATTGTATTCAAGTGTGTAACCCTGAGTTGAGCGAAACAAATTTGAAAGAACATTGAACATATTTGTATGGTGCCTGGGATACTGGGGTAAGTACTTGCATGCCCTAAAATTACGTAAACGTAAACGTATGTCTATCGATAGAGAATGTAATTACAAACATTAACATTATTATTTAATGAGAATGAATTATAAAAAAAAATGCAAACAACACAAATTTTCTTTGGCTAAATGTCGTAAACAGAAGCGTTTCTGAAATAAACTGAATTATCGATCTTTCAAGACCCCGTGAAACGTCAAATATTGGGCCAGCGTTTAACGGAGAGGGAGAAAGTTTGCACACGTATGCCAAATTCCCCCCCCCCCCCCCACTCCGTGAAATGTTGGTCAAGTAAAGTGGTTTTCTGATGTCTCATGGATGCGAATGGAACCAATTTTAACATATATTTTTTTACTTTCTGTGGATGACTTTGGGAATATAACTTAATTAGCAAATGCAAATGTAAATTATTTATGAAAAAATAAACATTCATTCATTCAATATTTTTTGGATGAACCTGGGAACAACCCAGATTTTATTTGATATTTCAGGTACCTGTCTTATGACATTCCTCAGATGAATCAACAGATCAACGCTATCTGAGGAGAGAAAGATCGGCCCTTAGTTGTGTAGGCAAAGTAATTAATGTCACTCAGATTGAAGTAAACTTGACCGCAAAACCCACACCTTGGCCACTGACGGTCCATCATTTGGCCATATGGTATATTTATGGTTGTTCAAGAAGATTATTTATTTTGCATGCAAAGGACAGAACCAGGGTCAACAAAACTGCATTGTCGTAAATGAAATAACGTAAAATATTTATTTAAACATCACGGGGAGACCTTCAATCAGCAATCATTGTTGCGGCGATGGGCCAGGCCCCTGTCATTTAAAATGATTCTGAACAACTGGGCATACGTGGCGCAATGGACCCTAAACCTATAGGGTACTTCCCGTAGGACTGCAATCATGAAATTTGCCACAAAGCAGAGTCTTATAGCACAAGTAAAAGGAAAAATCTGAGAACTGCAAATTTCTGTCTTTCTACATAAATATTCAATTTGGTTTACATGGATGACATCATACTTTTTTTACTCGCACTTGACCGTTTATTTTTTTATTTGACATCATAAGATGGAGTTTGTTTCCAGCCAGTATTTTTATTATCTTTGGTTGTTTCGTTCGAGCTTTTCTTTTCCTACGTTTTTTCTTTGGAAATATTTCCCGATATCTTTATAAAATGTTCTTAAATGTTCTTAAAGAACAAAAATTCTTACAGTTTCGACCTCATGAATAAAAAATCTATCATCATGTGTCTTTTCTTGTGAATAGACGTTACAAATTCGTTCGAGATATTCGTTAGTATGGAGAATTATCGGTGTTCTGTAATATATTTAAAGGTGATGGAAAACAGCGCCAAGAGACCTTCATATATCCAAAGTAGCGGCGATAGGCTAGCTCCCAGCTATGCAAAATCTCCATTTTGATTTTCTCTATCTGTTTATGGCTCAACTGGCCAAACTTGGGTAAAACTATGTAATATTTTTTCTTCTGAACGAAATCTATTATTAATAGAGCGAGAGTTAAAATGCTTTGTCTTGTCCTGTCTGCCCCCTTTGCATTTCGAAATACATCATGACATGTTATTTATTTTAAACGTTTTTAACTTAAGGCCCCAGTAATAAGTTATTGCATAAGGCAATAATTCAGGATGACATTTTTAAGGTAATCGCGGGTTAATACGGGTATGTCACACTTGCGCAAGAGTGCATGGTTTCGTCGACAACATGTTAAAGATAGCCATTACCTGTATTTATAGCTGGCACTTGCTTGTGTATGACAGAGTTACTTGGTTAGGTATTGGTGAAGGATAACATTGATAAAAAGCTCTATACAGCCCTCACCTCAGTTAAATTAGTCTGTTCTTGCAGACTTAAGTTTATTATTGACCGAGCGAGAAAAGCGAGCGAAGCGTCTCTGTTTCAGGTTTGGGCAAAAATGCTTTCGTATGTCCGGTTGTTCTCCTCTACAGGTCGCATTTATGAACCGATTCTCGTAAAATTTTGTGAGCAGGTTGGAAAAATAAATAGAATTTTTTACTCGAGCCAGTTTTTAGATTTTTTTCAAAATGGCGGAGATATGGGGTTTTAAAATGTAAAAAAATCGCTACAACCCAAACGGCTCGATGGATATTAACAAATGAGGTGTCGTTGGATTCGTAAAGACCATGAAAGTGAAACAGACTATATAATTTTAGTAAAAAGTCAATAGGTTGTATTAAAAATCGCGAAATGTAGTTTACAAAGTTATTGGTGCGGCTACTTTCATACTGCATGTACGTAACCAGGTACATTCATAAGTTTGTATGTGTTATTGAAAGAAAATTATTTGGGTTATTTTTTTTATGTGTGTTAGCAGTTCAGCTTTCCCACCGACATACTCGCGAGGTCTACAGCTCACAGAGCCACTAGTAACTAAGTGTACGTATATTAATTTTATTACACAAAAAAAACAAAACAATTGTCCTAGATAGGTACAAAAGACATCAACGCGTTCAAAATCTTATTTCTCTATTGACCGCATGCACGGCTGCTCAAATCTCAATGTATGGGAAATGTTTGTAAATCCGCATCTGTGGGGGCTGGTCGTTTTGGGAAATTATTGTCAGTTTTTAGAGGTCAGTATTGATTGAAACTGTCACAGTCGACATATCCATATCTCTTTCTATCTTATGACAAGGCATTCAGGAAAGAACAAGATAGATAATGAATGAATTATTATAAGCTCCTTGGTGGAACTTATTGGGTTACTAGAGTTTGAATCCAAAAAGGGGGCCAAAGTCTCCATCTGTGAGCCTGGCCTCTATGGGAGTGTCACAGACGCCATTTTGTTGTTAAATACACCTCACTGACGAAAGGTTAACCTTTATGAATAGCAATAAAATAAACTTTTATGAAAAGCAACAAGCATCACTTCTGGCCCCACGCTAGGACAACTGTGTCGTTGGAACCAGAACCATGGCCGTCAAATACAGTTAATCTTCGAAATATGAAGTTTTTTCTTCCTCTCGGGATGTGAAGCTGAGTCGTTTTGACTGTGTACCTACTTATCAATACACATTTCCATTTCGGTACATAATTCAACATTGCCAGGTAGCGTCACTCGCCCACGGTTAAGACTGAAGGTGAACCACTTCTCCTTAAGCGGGGATCACCCACACAAGTTTAACTTTAGGTCACCGAGTCATGCATCTCAGGTGAATCAGGACCTGGTGGTTTAATTCATTCATGAATTACACTTACGGCTGCTAGTCTAGAGGTCATTATTCAATTATTCATGTCTATATTATTTTTTTATTGCACACAGAAAAAATACACAGGAAAAAAAACAAATACATAGTAAAAGTGTAGAAAAGCGAGCTTATCTCTAGTAAGAGACCTCTATTATTATTATCTCACTATTACTTTGGAATCTCTGTCTCTGGCCATTACCCAGAGGAAGACCAAGAAAACGGTGGGAGGATGTTTACAAGGAAGTGAGCGGAGCAGATCGGAGAAGACGAGCTAGAGACAGATACAGATGGAGAGAAGTGGGGGAAGAAGAAGAAGAAAGAAGCGACTTCCACAATAACATAAGGTTTAATTAATAGTATTTAAATAACTGATTTCTGATTATAATTATGCATGTATTAATCAAATTCCAAATAAAATAATTTATAATTTACTTGTAATGATTGTGGTAGAAATAAAGGCTATTTTTATTTTATTTTATTTATTACTTTGGAATCAGTCTTTATCAAGGTATCATAAAAAGTAAGTATTAAGGATAGAATTACTACCAAAGGTGGCTAACCAGGGTCAAGATGAACCTGGGGTGCCTCCGGTCGACTCTGACGAAAATTTCTGACTTTGACATAGAACATGAGGCCTTTGACTTAGAGGATGACCTGACGATGCCGTATTTCTGTACCTACTAGAGTGCTTACTCTGAGAGTGAACCAGTTACCTGTTTTATAATTCATTCTCATTAAATAATAATGTTAATGTTTGTAATTACATTCTCTATCGATAGACATACGTTTACGTTTACGTAATTTTAGGGCATGCAAGTACTTACCCCAGTATCCCAGGCACCATACAAATATGTTCAATGTTCTTTCAAATTTGTTTCGCTCAACTCAGGGTTACACACTTGAATACAATATGGAATATTCGTATGTTGGTGTAGTCAAATAATATGTATTTGCTAAGTAACTATCTGTATGATGTTTCGCCTACGATCCTATAAGACTTACAAATTGGGAGGTGCGGAGGCTGTGAGATGTGTGTGTAGACAAGCAATATATTTTTTAAATTGAATATAGACAGAGGGTCGAATGAATTATTATTTAAACGCCAACTTGAAGTTCACGAACATCCTTCAAAATATTAAATTGAAAAGTACTGAGATAAATATCAAACATATAAGAATAGCAGTTTATAAAAGGGTCGATCACAGAACTCATATGTTTTGGGCTCTGTTCCGCCATAGAAGACAATAAGAGACGTTATTAAAATCCCGGGAATAATAATGTATTAGAATCAGCTTTAAATAAGGTTTGAATCAGAGACTATCCAATTGACTGCGCCTGCGGGGTATGCGGCTCGCCAAACGTTTGTTGTATTCAACAAACGTTCGAATACGCAACCTATGTACGATGACGGGCCGCCAGACAGTTTCGCAGCGGCTGACCAATCACAGCTCTCTCACCTCTTCCCCCGCCGCTCGTAAATCGGTGAGTGGTGTTTCAAAGGAAAATGTATGTAATGATTGTGGTAGAAATAAAGGCTATTTTTATTTTATTTTATTTATTACTTTGGAATCAGTCTTTATCAAGGTATCATAAAAAGTAAGTATTAAGGATAGAATTACTACCAAAGGTGGCTAACCAGGGTCAAGATGAACCTGGGGTGCCTCCGGTCGACTCTGACGAAAATTTCTGACTTTGACATAGAACATGAGGCCTTTGACTTAGAGGATGACCTGACGATGCCGTATTTCTGTACCTACTAGAGTGCTTACTCTGAGAGTGAACCAGTTACCTGGTTCACTCTCAGAAGCTCACCGGCCGAAAAAACTAACAATGGAGAACAATAGATAGTGATGTGTTGACGAGAGGGTTAATTAAATTATATTTTCATCAAATATAAACAAGGTTCGGTTCCCTCGCGTTAAGTAAGGCCAAACTAACAATAAAATTCCGAAATATTTGTTTGGGATATTTTGTTTCTTACCAAGCACTATGCGATATTATGATTAATTTAAAAAAAAACGCGTCTATAAAAATGCATCACGAACAAATATCGAGCCAAGCTATAGATAATAGATAATAGATAATTATTATTATTTACTAACTCAACATTTATATTTACCTCGGAACAGCCTCGTAATAAATTTAGTTTCTGCCCAGGCGCAGTGTAGTGCTCAAGGCAAACTCTAAAGTACTGCAATGCTTAAACCCTACGGAGGCTGCCAATAAGTTTAACTGAAGGTTGCGTAAGTTTAACTTATAGTACTTCGGTTGTTTGTGTAGCAGGCAAATTTAACGATTCGTCCATTTGCAAATTACAGCCGATGTTATAATTTTGAAGATTGAAACAGCTAGCGCCAGCGCCATGTCACGCAAAAATGGGGTATTGACTAACTGGCTAATAGTAGGAACATTGTGCCTCCGCCATCCCGTATGGAACCTTTCCGCGACGCTTTGTTAAGTTATCGTGCGAAACAAATAGTTCGGTACGTAAGGTGAAATAAGGCTAAGTGAAAGGCGCGTGCATTGAAGAAGTCTTCGCGTTAGTTTTTCTCTCCATGTATAGCAACAAAACAAAACATCGTTATAATCTAAATACAAATATTTTAAAACACATAGGTAGTTGAAACTTGCTTTGATATCGAAATTATAATTCCGCGCGTTTAACCGACTTCACTAAGAAGAAGTGAGAACCTTATTCTCGGGATATATTATTATAATATATTATTATATAACCTGATCAATCTTTCGATTCTCCTGCAACATACACAAGGTGTTGAAGACACGATGACACATCGTTAATTACTTTGTGGCCACTACTGATTACGTGCAGTTTTATGCTTATGATGGGATCATCAATATAATTATCGAAAATTTTGCAATACCTACTTCATTTCACGTTTACAAGGACTTTTTAATTAATTACTCGCTGAACGTGAGCGCGAAATGAGCCTCAGTCATCCCAAATTGAAAAAAAACGTGATATTGGCTCTTAATAACAATTAAATTTAAAAAAAAAAACATCTTGATATAATAATTCAAACCGTAAGGAGAACAGGGGCCTAATTCTGCTCTGAGCATTTCACTTATATTTCATTACTATTTCATTACTATTCCATTGCAAACACCCAATCAAGGAGGATAATAATTTAGGAGAATACCAAATGACGCCATTTTGGGTGTTTGCAATGGAATAGTAATGAAATAGTAATGAAATTCTCAGAGCAGCATTAGGCCCCAGATTAAACTCTAGCTGATTCTGCTGAACCTATTCTACCCCCTTTTACAGAAGACTTACTTACTTACTTACTCCATACTTTATTGCACAGAAAACATAATACAGACACTTAATATTAGAAAAAACATGTACAAAGGCGAGCTTATCTCTAATAAGAGATCTCTTCCAGCAAACCTAGGATGGAGAGGATAATTTAATAAAAGGTAGACCTACATAAGTGCACAACGATAAATATTAAAATAAGACCTCATTTAAATCCATTCACCTGTTTGAGTGCTTGAGACCCAGAGTGCACAAAAAGACACACACACACACACCGACAGATTCAAACATATACATGCACGCCACGCCTCATTTTCATCGTCGAGTGTAATGATGATCGATGGACACAGTGGCGGCCTAATGCTCAGACGCAAGTCAAAGAAAGTGCTGTGCTGAAGCTGTTGTTTCTTTGTATTTCTAATTTGACTTTGAATGTCCGTTACTATGAGTTGTTGGCGGAGAAACACATCACAGTCAGTTGTTTACAGCGCGAGCTATCGTCACAACCACTAGACCGAGAAATGATTCCTCGTACTAATGAAATTATCGCTCCCGGACATAACTTACTACTGAATCGATTTGGATCTCAATGAGCCGTGAGCACACGATATCAATCATGTAACTGTTATCAAATGTACATTGAGTACACGCACACACACACACAGTGTAGGGTAGGTTCCGACCGATTTCGGTCACGGCGACCGCTTCAACTTGGCTTTTGTAGGGTAGGGTATCCTAGTGTGGGACCAGAAGCAATGTGTGCCTGTATGTAAATGTTATGTTAATTTTACATTCGAATGAAGCCCTGCTGTTCCAATATCTGTACTGTCTATTCTGATGATATATCTGTATAGTGATACAAGTTACAAAAAAATCTAAAGTCCATATCCCACCTATGATATAATTAATCCTAATAAAACTTACCTGACATTCAGTCTCCACATCAGCGTAGTATCCAGACGGTCGACCGACGCACGTGAAACTCGTTCTTGGGATCCTCAGATCTTGACCCTGAAACAAAAACAAAACACGTAAATAATACATAAATAAAATAAAAAAGTTTAGTTTCAACCCCTTAGCTCATGGGATTTTTGATATCACGAAGGTGATTTTTATTTTTCATTAACCTACAGTACAGACAAAATCAAGTACCTCTGGAAGACACCAACAAACAGCGCATTTCGAGGTCCTAGAAAGGAAATGGCGATTTCACACACTTTGCTATGTTTGACCTGACATGTTCTTGTCTTCAACCCTGAAGGAAAACGTAAGAGAGGGCGACCAGAGTGTTCCTGGAGCCGGCAACACCGGCAAGTGGCAAGCTTTTAGCTCCTTTGTACTAAGGATACAAGACCACAACTTGTGATCCAAGAAGAAGATATTAAAATTTAATTGACCGACTTTAGTACACTTCCTCAATTTCTTTGCTCTTGTTTCCATACCCTACTAACTCACAGACAACGTAGCCATCCATCTATTTGGAGTGTATCAGTGTATCAGTGTGGCAACATGTTAACAAACCGTTCTTATTTGCTGATTCTCCTGATTAGCCGCTCTCATTGTGCCGTCTATTCAGACAGCGGGTAGGGATGGGAAAATGTTGCTCGACTATCGACAAATTGTGACTGACTGGACTCTATCTGTAGTCGTCGCGATTGGATTATTTGTATGATATTATATGAAACCGAGTACATCTACACCACCCACAAACAGACCACATAATTAAACTATGTTGCGTATGGCCTCTAGCTCCTGACACACAGGTCGCCCTAGTTTAGGAGTTAGAGCCACAATTATGATTAGGAAATAAGAAACAATACAATAAAAATATATTTCATTTCATTTCATTTCAATTATCTTTTAAACCAACATTTTTTTATAACGAATTATATTATGAACCGATTACTGATGTAAAAATGAAGTGCCTCCTTAATTTAGGAAGAAGAATAAAAACTATTTATTAAAAAAAATAACTATGCTAGTTTGACACAGAAAATTTTAAAATAAAACACTTTAAAAGCTACAAGTATGATAAACTGTAGCCCCACTCTAGGCAGGGAATGAACAGGAGTGGCCAGCGTAGAACAAGTGGGTCTAGTCAACATGCAAAACGCAAATAACGTTCGCACGAAATGCTAGGAAAATGTATTGTAAAATTTCGAGACGCAAGTAGTGTGATTAAATGTCAAATCGCATACATATTTTTAGCGTTTCGTGCGAACGTTATTTGCGTTTCTGATGCGCTTGGCGAAGAGTAGAGAGGGGATGGAGAGCTGACCACCAACCTCCATTAGTGGAGAGGCATTATAAAAAAAAGAACAAGAGTCAAATATCGATAGTCGATAAATCATCAGCACATCTCTACCTTACGCCCGCACATCCATTGTTTGCAAGTAACGTTGCAATTTCCTACAGTTTCTTGTGAATTTTTCATCCGAATGCGATTTCTTGTTAACTGTTACGTAATTTCCCACAGTAAAGAGTGTGACCTTGACTCGTCTATCCATAGTCTAATGCTTCTGTCACTTTTTTTGAGAAACGGCATGGCGATATTTTTTTTTGTATATTTACTGACTGCGTACTTGGAAAGTGGAACTTAGGCTGGATTTTACCAACAAAAAGTTATACGGAGAATAACTGTCCCGGGGATAACTTGTATGACAAATAACAGTTCAAAATGAGGTGATCTGATCTAGGTGTCACTGGTGTCTATGAAAAAGTAGAAGATACTCTCGAGTAAAAGTTACTCTTTCGTTGGTAAAATCCGGGCTTAGAATATTAGCTATATAGCTTACTTTTGGAGGAATAGTAATTTAAATGTTACAAAGGCGATGTATGGACTATGGAGGGCTAACTTATTTAATCGTTACAAAAATATTAAGCTGTATTGTTGTGTTGCTCTGTTAGTGCCATGTTAATACTTTGTACACCAGCTAAGAATCCATTTTGATATTTAAATTCCTATTCCTCGGGAGACCCAGAACAGTCACATAACTTGACATTTCAAATACATGTGTGAAATGTCGAATTCCGCAGATAACCGCCATCTGAGGAGGGAAAGATCGGCCCTTAAAGATGAAGATGAAATTATAAGTTCAGCCTTAGACAATGCCTGCGATTTGGGAGGCGACACGAACTATACTAACTAAACTAATTAAAATGGTGTGTTTGAAAATGGAATCTGTGGCCACCGCGCAAGAGCTGTCGGATTTGAAGGTTGTCAGTTTAGTGCCTTTAGTTCCTCTAGTTTAGTGGTTTTCACACCTCAAGAATAGCCCACAGTATGTATCTATGTTTAGATCACCGCAAGTCCAACTGTGCTATTGGAGCCGTTAAAATTAGCCCTTTATTGCAACAAGCCTTATAGCACCAAGTCCTTAACAATCGTTTATCGTAAACCGTTGTTAGGTAATCTGACAGAAAGTCTCGGTTGCGTGCGCTAACTGTCCGGGAGCTGCTGTGGAGTTTCCTACCTCACAAGGTATATGAACAAAACTGTCATGGTCAATTTTTGAACTTTGAATAATTTTCGTACCTCACAAGGAACATGCATCATCATCATCAGCCCTTCATTGAACAAACTGTTGGGAATAGATCTCCTCATGCAAATTAAGGTAAGTCCTATTCAACATGCGTCATCCCCAATAAACAACAGCATGAGTTGTTTTAATAGGCATAAGAGACGCTCGTCAAATCATAAGGTGGTATAAAGATAATGGATTCATGTATACCCTCCTGCACACAATAACTCTCCTGCACACAATAACCCTCCTGCATACAATAACCCTCCTGCACAAAGTAACCCTCCTGCACACAATAACCCTCCTGCACACAGTAACCCTCCTGCACACAATAACCCTCCTGCACACAATAACCCTCCTGCACACAATAACCCTCCTGCACACAATAACCCTCCTGCATACAATAACCCTCCTGCACACAATAACCCTCCTGCACACAATAACCCTCCTGCACTTCACAGCCCCAATAGACTTTTGTAAATATCAGGAAGCCAATTCCCGAGGCGAATTCTCGAAGCGTAGACACCAATTGTCTACTAATGACAATATTGTCGTGTACGCTTTCATTTCTAATGGGCGAGAATTGCCCCCTATTGTGATTTTGACACGCATGGCAACACGCGTGTGCAAAGACTCTAACATACGGACCTTTCTACAGTAATCTTGGTGGCTCGTATTATGTGACGTAGGAAACGACATCAGCACCCCGGTCTATAAAAGCCGACTTGCAAATAAACAGCTATGTCGATCACCGTTGCGCCGGGACAACGATACTCCGACATTAGGAGGACAATTACTAGGCTAGTAACCTAGTTATACTGTACTTGGTGGGGTAGGAGAACAAATTGCGGATGAGCGACCACCCAACCTTAAGCTTAGGAGGTTCACTGTCGCGTTGCATAATGAAATGTAATAATATTGTTTGGCATATTTTTTTTAATATTTTTTTTAACAAATTTTGAAAACCCTAGTAATATATTTTTTGGAATAAATGGAAAAGTCATAAACATAGAAAGCAGAACCATCAAAAAGTCTGCAATAATTGTAGAGCATCAATACAAAATACTATATAACGATCATTTCCTTTTAACAGCAATACATGTTTTTCGGTTCTTACATGTCAACCTAACACGAAGACTAAAGGGGGCTTCGTTTCACTCATCCCCTTTAGCCTTCACCTACACTGACCCACCACTTCGCCTAGATATATGTCATGTGCAGTTAAGAATTTTACAAAGCATCTTTAACCATAAAAAATAATATGTAAAAAATTCATTAGGATATTCAAAAGAAGTCCAAATGAAAATAAACTAAAAGCAAATTATGCCAAATAAAACATTATGCTGAAAGATTGTTATTGCAAAGTACTATTCTGCCACTACAAGTTATGACAAACTTGTTACGCGAATTAAAATAAGAATTAAAAATATTATGCGAAGCAAAGGGATCCCGCTTAGGAGAATGATGATGTTTTCCACCATCTTTAGATCTGAGACCCATCTAGGGACCACTAAAGAGCTACGAAGAGACAAAAACAAAAGTCTTCTTATACGAGTAACTTAAATTATAACATCCCTTCTTTCGTAGGGGATTAGGTTAGGTTAGGTTACGTTTTAAAATCATCTTGTGTTATGTGTGTGAGATGGACAAGTAATTAGAATTATCCATCGAAATTGGTAGCGAGTTGAACTTTCAAAGACTTATGATAATGTAAAGATCATTTTAAAAAACAATTAATGAGGATTTCAATCCCCTCGGTGGTGATGGGGATCTAAGCCACGTTAAGCAACAATTTCAATAAACTAGCACTTTCCTCGCACTATTTGCACAACATTTTATGAATATGACCCGGGGAGCTACGATGAGGATGCCAATAAAGTAATCGAGCCGATGAATTAATACAAGAATCGGACCGATCCCAGAGGCGTTACAGCTGAACTAACTAGTAACATAATATTATAGTATCTGTGCTAGTAGTCAGACCGGGATGGAGACACCTAATACACCAGAACCAGGCACGACAAACAGTGGTTGAAAAATCTCAAGAGAAAACGGATAGCACGAAAACATCCGGCTCCACCACCTAACGCCCAATTTGCTTGTGATCGCTGTGACAAGCAGTGCAGATCCCGAATCGGTCTGTTCAGTCACAAGAGAAAATGTGACTCCCAGAACACACAGCAGCTGTAATAAACAGCTGAAAAGATGAAAAGGCCAATTGATGATGATGTGCGTAATGAGTAATAAATGTAGCCTGCCGAGGGGCATGAGCCTTTACCCGGATACGAGTAAGGTTCAGCCATGCTGGCACATTACGGGTTGATGGAGAGAGATCAGGCCAATGGCCTAATGGACTTTCCCGACCAATTCAGAACCCCTTTTTTGAAGTCGGTTAAAAATGATGAGTTTGAATAGAACTTACGGTATAGATAGAGCCAACAGATTCCTAAATGTCAGTTTAGTTCGTTTGTTTGTTAGTTTTAGCGCCTTTGGAATTCCGCAGATTATTAAATTGCATTCTATGACTGGCTAGGAGGTGTTCTTGCATAAGTGTGGCCACGGTCTAGCAAATGTCTTTATGCACAAAGCCAATTTGTTGCAAGTCTGAGCTAGGCTAGACCTACTCGTAGACCTAGACTGTTACTCGAAGTAGTTAGTTGCATTATTTCGCATCACACAACTCAGCGTCACGCCCATTCTCATACGGGATGGCAGAGACAAAACTGTGCCACTTGTAGCCAGTTTTTGATTTTGCGTGAGATGGGGCTAGCCCATAGTTTCGTTGCATGCACAGGTTATTCTTAGTTATTCTCCAACTACAGTTAATGAATGCACTCATGCATTCCACATGTAAAATAGATAAATGATAAGGTGGTAAATGATATTGTGACTAGTTTAATAAGTTGGTAGAGGTTCAAACTGAAATGACGCGCCCCACTCCGTCATTTGCGTTATGCGTGAGTGTAAAGGCGGTAGTACCATGCGTCATTCAATTTGGACAAGCTCTATTTATACTTTCAAAGCCATTTCCAGTGAAAGGCAAATGTCAGATTACGCCAAATTAATATTCCACTAAGTAAGTAACTATCAGTTAATAATTATAATCTTTCCGTCTGTATGTAATCTTATCAACTGAAGTTTAGCTAATAGCGGCATTGTTTGGCAGAAGAGAAATAAATAATCCTGTTTGATACTTTCAAAAAGTACATATTACTATTTCTCTAATTATCAAACAGGATTTTATTTCGATTCATTCTGGTTGCGACACTTTCAAACTTACTTCTGGGTAGTGTGGTAGTCTTTATAACACTCCAATTAGGGACGGCAAAAACTCCAGGGGCCCTATTTTGACAGTTTAAAGACAGTGGCAATGAAGACGTAGGCCAGTCTGATTTGACACCAAAAGTCGCTAAAAGTAAACGGCTTGTTTGATATTCAATATGTTGTTAGGAATAGGATTGCCAGTAGCGTATACCCAAGTTTGTAGCTTTGAATGACCTGTGCTAACTTTGCAGCACTCGAAAAATCGCGAATTTTTTGGTCAATACATAATTATTAGGTTTCGATAATCCTTTTAGCGCCAATAGTAGCTAGTACAACAAAACTTAGTAAATGAACAAGTCAAAGGTTTAGTACTTGGTTGGTACTCTCCATTGTTTACTTTTTGCTACGAGATTAGTAATTAGAGTAACTCAACGCCATCATATAAATCTTGGTCAGTCGTGAAGTAACCCAAACTCAGTTAAATGTCACCTTGGTAGACCAAGACAAGGACTAGACACTGGACACTTTTCATCACTTACAGACATTAATGGCCCACAAAGAAATCATTAAAACGAGTGCCGAAAACAAAAATTTAAGACAAAATCAACTTTGCCCCAAATAGATAACGCTTATTTCGCACTGTTGTTCTGCAATGTTGTTTTATTTCAAATATTTGCATATCAGGTGATAAAAACAAAACGAGGTATCATCAAAAACGGAAATCATGTGATAATATCTGTCGTCACATCCACGGCCAAGGTCATCCAGTACTAACAAGTCTAGTTGATTAGGTTTAAAATAGAAACATTAGAACGTAGCTTCATAGGCCATAGTTCCATCCATACCCATAGATGCAGCAAAGGGAATACTTTATTTCGCAAAAGTTATCAAACTAGTAAGCACTACTACTTACTGTGCATCTGTCAACCTAAATTACCTATGTAAGTTTATTTTGTAATACTTGTTGAATCATTTATTATGTAAATAAATAGAAACTTATTGTGTACAATTGCAATGACGAATCCATTCTAAAATAAGTTATTTACAATTTTCGACGTTTTCTAATATAAATAATCATTATCATCATTGGCCTTTTCATCTTTTCAGATGTTTATTACAGCTGCTGTGTGTTCTGGAAGTCTCATTAATGTATTCAGAAACTAAAACTAGGTCGTCCTTGAACTTTTAAATCATTGACTTTATAATTAACAACACCACACAACACATAAATGATTCAATCCGATGACTATGAACTTTTTTCAACTAAAACATCTCTTGCCAGATTGTCTTTTGTATTTATCCTATAACACTGAGATCAATGATTAAAGTTTAATTTCTTGTGTTGTGTGATGTAAGATCTGTAAAGTACTACAATGGTAGGTACTTCCAAAGATCCAAAATATTACACAACGATTATGAAAGCTAGCGTTTTAGTTCGCAATTAGGTATCGGCTATTGTCGCGTGATGAGAGGAACAAAGATCTTTCACAACAATGACTTCAGATTAATGGCTATAGCCTGACAAATAACTACAAAAATATTATCTATCTGTTGCAATAACAATCAAATCCCATCCTTATGGGGAAAACAATAAGGGTCCAAGAGTGAGGAGAGTAATTTAATAAGCTAGCCCGAGGTTAAGCTATATTGACTCAACTTGCAGTCTAATTGTTACAATTATTTTTATATAAGCCAATTATTTTGATAATATTTGGGTGTAGCATCGCCTAGAACAGCGTTCCCACGGCACGTGGCTGTAAAGTGTACACAACTTGTGTGTTGCGTTATGTATTTTTAAACGAGAACGAAACAATATGGCTGATGTCAGGGGGTAGGGGGGAGGGGGCTAACAACCCCTTAGAGAGGGGAGGGTTTTTAACCCACCACCCCCATACATACAATCCAATCAACCATAAAAAGATAATTTTATGGTAATTTTTAATACTAACTTGTTTAAAACAGTCCTACAAAGAAAGTAGTTAATTAAAGTCTTCACAAAATAAAAGGCCCGTTTTGACAGTTCACGCCTATGAAGTTTTAACCCCGTAATGCGTAGGTAATAAAAGCCAACTGTTGCGTACAAGCAAAGCGTACAAATTGCACCGAAAATACGCTTCTATTACCTATACGCGTGTTAAAACTTCATGGGGGTTAACTGTCAAAACGGGCCTTTTATTTTGTGAAGACTGTACTACCATATAAGCCAAAGAAACACATTCTAAAGTTTTATAGTAAAGTTATCTTTTCCTTGACACTAAACTTGTATGTCCATATACGGAAGGAATTAAATGAGTAAGTAAAATTGTTACTTAACTGTGTCTCATTAACTACATAAATGATCTAAAACTATTTACAAAATGTCAAAGATAGTCGGTCATGTAGGTGGACCGCTTACCAAGATATCTCGCTAAAATATAATGACATTGCCAAATAGTATAAACGAAACATACACTTCGATACATATCTGGTAAGGTTGTGAAGGCAACGGAGTCCTACTTAAACTAGGCATTAGGTAGGTAAGTACTTTTATACATTTTAGGCTATTGTTAAATTGAAATATTACTCGTAATTAATGTAACATATTATATGCACAAGGTTTGACATTTGATTATGTACAACATTCTGTTACACCCCGTATCATATTCCGGACATCGTGAGTATTCGTGAGTGAGCTTAAAGTTCTCCTAATCTGCAAAGAGCATCGGTCTGCCTGCACTGACCGACGGAAATAAAGCTTTTTACTCGCTAAAATGGCGCAAATTACGTCCTAAGTGGAATACGCCCCGATTCGAATTTAACTCGTAAGACCATAAGAGGATTTATTCATTCTTTTGTCTGAATAATCAGGCTGATATGTAGGCAGGATCCGTGCCCAAAAGGGGCTCTAATAGGTACTAAAGGCTCCGCTGCCCGTCCGTTCGTCTGTCCGTCTGTCTGTCTGTCATCGGACAATATCTAATGAAACCGATAGAGAGTTGAAAAACAGAATGGTGTATTTCCACAGATATTTCTGTTGTCTTTTCATCAACAAATAATTGATGTTGCGCCATTCAAAATAAAAGGGGGTCCCCATAAAAGAGACTTACTTACTTTAACATACTTTTTTACGTTAATCTCATACGATGGTGCGAAACCCTTCTTGTACGAATCCAACTCGCACTTGACAGATTTTGTTTCAAGTCATGTGTATTCTGAAACACACGTGGTAACCTGATGTGGCGATCGAATCAATGAATATGCGTGTATGTAAATTTTAATGACATGACCTTGACTTAGCAATCAAAATACATAATGCATACCTGACAAGCCGGTTATATCATATCTAGTTTAGTCTGGCACTATGATAATACCATTTTCATAGTGATAATAAATTCTGACTGGATGTTGCTTAGATCATCTGATTTAGATGCTTCAAGGCCCGTAGACAACATGTAAATGACCTGTGTGGTGCACAGAAATAGCTGCAGGTTCAGGGAGCACTTATCCAGTGGAGAGCGCATAGATACATTTTCCTTTGAAACATAACCCACCAATTTACGGGCGGCGGGGGACGAGGTGAGAGAGCTGTGATTGGCCAGCCGCTGCGAAACTGTCTGGCGGCCCGTCATCGTACATAGGTTTCGTATGCGAACGTTTGTTTAATACAACAAATGTTTGGCGAGCCGCATTCCCCGCAGGCGCAGTCAATTGGATATATAGTCTATGTGCAGGTTACATGGATAAATCTATTAACCCGTTGGCTCGCTCCCCGGCGACGGCGTTTGCCTCATTATGACATGAAGTCGGAATGAGGTCGGGTGCAGGTGGGATTGTCCTCTTCTAATCGTTAAAGTCCTTTAACCTTTCTTAGCACTTTGTTAGCTAAGGTACTATTTATCTCATGCATTATCCATGAGTCGGATATCACCTAAAATGGTATGATGTTCTGCAATTCTGCATATACGGAACGGAATGTAAATATTGTACGCAAGTTTGCGAGCTCCATGTCAGTTGTTTACTTTAGATGGTCATCATGTTCCTGGACCATAAGTAGATGGTCAATTCCTTTTTAGTTTTGTTTGAGTGTGATTGTAGTTTTTTTAACTTTGATCTATTTCTACATAGTCATCAAACTAATGTATTGTTTCAGGCCGGGCTTCACGTCACTTCAAGTCATGTTGTCACTGGCAATCACTCAACAATTAAGTAACAAAAAGCCAACTTTATGGAAAATCGCAAAAAAACAAAATGGACTGTGATTTTTCACCCATTTGCCTTTGGCGTGCGTTTACGTTTGCCATACACTTATAAAAAAATAAACTTTTTGTCAGAGCCATTTTATTGAGCAATGAGTTTTAAGTCGGTCTAGCTCAAAAAGTTCAAATCCCAAAATTTTGAGCTGAGCCGTTACTGTTAGATACAGATACAATGCAAGCGTGACGACCATGTGACAACCATGTGACAACCTCCGTGGCATTACTGTTTGCGGTCCCAAGCGAGACCTGGGTTCTAATCTCGGCTGGGGAGAAACAAACCTGGTCATCGGTGTTTATGTGACGTCGCTGTTTCTTATTCCCACGACACAGGCTATCCGAGTGTGGGGCCAGAAGCAATGTCTATACATGTTTATTTCTTTATGTAATAATAAGTACTATTTTATGAAACAGTCTGTTTACATTAGCTTGTAGCAAACGCTGAGACTGTTCCCTTTTTTGCCTTATATACCTACTTACGCATTCGCTTTCCTCAGTATTGTTTTTTTTTTTTAGGCAAAATAAACAATTTCTATTTCTATTTCTAAAAAATAAATACGTACCTAGAGATAACCAGTCTCAACTACTCTCGACACTTCCAAGTTCAATGTTGTGTCGGCTAAATGAGACCACACTACAGTCGCCACAATTTCTGGTTTTTAGCAAACTGTCACTGCTACCTCACAGAGTACACTCGGTTGGAAAAAGTTGGCAGTTGGTTATAATAACGAATGGTATGCGCACAAGGCGCCTATGATTTACGGTGATAGAAAACATCGTGAGGAAACCTTCATTACTTCATAGCTCCGGCGATGGGCTAGCCCCCCGTCACGCTAAATGGAGTATCGGATGTCTGGCTAAAAATGGGCACAGTTGTACCTCTGCCAATCTTCATGGGAAAAGGCGTGAGGCTGGGCGTGTAATGTGTTTTTTCTTAAATCATGGTTACCCTCTCGTAGTCAAACTAAATGTCGCGGTCACACTCTCGTCCAAGCTGGGACGTTTTGTTGTGTAATACAAGCTTAATAAGCTTGGAAGCCCGTGAAATTAAAAGCTCGTCGGAGTTCGGCTTAACATTATTTCTGATTCAATAGTGTTTACCTGGCTAAAAATAAAACACTTTTTTATGTATCAAAATTGTGTTTCTTTTTGTTTATTCCTATGTTCTAATATTCGACGTTTTGCGCGTTGGTAGTGACTCTTATCTCTCAATAGTAGTGTTTACCTGGTAAAGAAGTGACAATAATCATTTAAAGTAGCTACAGAGATCACTATTAGGCAGTGAAAAAGCATATGACCCGTGGTGTATGACTCCTTTCATAGCAAAAATCTAATCAAGTCCAGTTTTTATGTAACTACTGGGACTAGTATGATAATGTACTAAATCTATAATAAACGCTTGGCTGCTAAGTTGTTTATTAATGCCGACAACGGCCTTGCGAATATTGTAGAAACTGGAAAAATCTGTTGAGTCCTAGTTTATGATATTTATGTGAAAAACTAGCCTGGACTAGTCTGAATGGATGAATAATTTATGAAGGGGCGATTTTTCGATCCTCAGACAAATAACTTTTCCTCAAATAAACAGATAGTTCTACGTTGTCTGAGGATTCAAATAAACAGACAGTTCTACGTTGTCTGAGGATCGGCACCCACTACGTTATCTAGAGAACGGTCAAAGCGGAACTACTGAGGCTACTATGGAAACGTCAGGTCAATGAAACTCTTTGCTGTTCAGTTGGCGTATAGATGGTGGCGCCTTCTTCCATTCTCTAGATATCATTATTCTAACAGCGACTTCACATCAAGTTTTTAACGTACCAAATGTCTTCATAGCTGATCGATTCCGATATCTTTGGCAAAACCTTTGAAGGATTTTATCAAATTCAGCCAGTCGAATACTTTGAAGGATATTCATCAACTGGAAGTCAGTAAAACATAAATGTGACAGAATTCCATTATTACGATCGCGAAGGCAATCGTCATAAATATTTTGGGATTTGCTGGGGAGACAGAATGAATGGAACTGAATTGACCGGTCCTAATGTTTGAAGTGTAGTTGCTAAACCAAAACAAAGTATTAGTATCTCTGGGTAATGGATGCAGCTTCTCAGATGCAGTTAAAGGCTTTTTTTTCAAATGAGGTTTGCACGTTGATTCCCAGAATTTATATTATTCAAATGGGTAATGGACATGCTCACTATCTAGAAGAAACATCTTTCCGACAACAGTTTTCATCGGATGTCATAACAACATAAAAATATAATTAATAAAGGTGACTTTATTAACAGCTGTTAATAAAGTCACTTTTATTAATTATATAGGATACCCATTTGGGTATGACTGACTTAGTTTTGCAAATTTACGTACTCAACAATTTTACATCGCTTTGTTCAACGACCGCACGGTAATTTATCATTATTCTAACATTCGCGCAATATGCTTGTCCATCGGATTAGCGACACGTACTCAAATCAATTACTTCGCATTATCTTAAAGTTTGAACACATTAATCATCTTGTTCGCAGCTTTCATTAGCGAGCGTATAGAGATTAATGTAGATACCAAACCGCTCTCAGCTCTGAGAAGTATCTCAAGCACGTGAATATGGCAGATTATAGATATGGCGAAACCAGCATTATGTTGTTAAGGCATAACTCTGCCCCCTAAATAAGTCGGTTAATATTAGCCGACTTATTTTGATATCCTTGGTTTACACGATAATTGAACGACACCAATAATTTCTTAATTTTTACGGAACATCATTCAGTGATCATCACTGAGTTAGCTGGACACCTCAAAGAATAACTCTACCACTTTCAAATCTGCTATACAGGAATCATTCGGTCTGATTTCCCTAACTTGACCAGGGAAATAGCTGAGACAACTCTCAGTGCTGAGATCGGTGTGGAGCGATGTTCTGACGGTGATGGAAACCATGTTGAGGAAACTATCAATGTGGCGATTAGTTCTGTCGGATAAACAAACACATTCGCAAACACAGCCGAAAGCAACTGGCGATGAAGATAATCTAACCAAATATAATCGTCAAAAAAAATGCCGACATAACGCAACGTCCTATAAAAACCCCAACTCCATGGCCCATGGGTTTTTATCCATTCCCACGGGTCAATAGCAAACGTGACCGTATCCAAACTGCCGGGAAACGGCCATTATATTTCAATGAGCCAGTTGCATCAAGTATCACTAATCGGCGGCGAGATAAACAGTGGGTGCATGAAATGTGTTTCGACATTGAACGCAGCGTGACTTGTGCGTTAGTCACATCGGGACTGCTGCGGTCATTTCTAACCGACTTCAAAAAAGGAGGAGGTTATCACTTCGGTTGTGATATTATCATTTTTTTATGTGTGTTACCTCGAAATAGGTATTATTTGTGAACCGATTTCAAAAATTCTTCTTTATATGAATGAATGGACCTCCAGGTTGGTCCCATTCTTTGCCAATCAGGAATCGGTCCAATACTTAAGTTTCTACATAGAAAATACTGTCATCCAGGTATCCAAAATCACATTTTTTTTTCTTTCTGAGACTGTGGTGTTGATGAATTCTGGCTGTAAGGACCGATATTTGTTTATGTTGTGTAATATTGTAAAATATCATAAAGTCGGTTTTTTAAGTTTTTAACTTGGTGAATTATAAGTATTTCCTTCGTAAGCGCCCTGAGCTAAGGCTAACGAGGGTACAACTGTAACTCTCGAATTAAATCAGGTAACAAAACATAACATAGCGTCACCCCTTTACCCATACGGGGTGGCAGCGGCACTGTGCCAACTTTTAGCCAGTTTTTCATCATAACTCCATTTTGCGTAACAGAGGGGTGGCCTATCGCCGCAGATATGGACTAATGAAGGTTCTCTCACGATGTTTTCCATTACCCATGCTACGACATCCGATAATAATAAATGTACTTACGGTAATTCTTATCTCCTTGGTACATGGTCAGTACCGGGATTCGAACCTGCATCTCAGGTAATCGTGTGACTCAGGTAATCCCCCGATACTGTCAATATCGCAGGGAAAACCTGGGTTCGTTAAACACAGGACCGGATGAGTTGAAATGATAATGGAGGCTTATACCGTGCCAGCGTATATGACTAAAGTAGCATTATCTCTCTATATCATAAATATAGAAGGTATTTTAATATGTATTAGTTTATTTATGTTAGGTTTATTTATTTTATTTTATGTAATATTCATATATATTATGATTTATTTATGTTTTATTTTTCTTTTACTTGAGCACATAGGCCTACCTGTCCTGTATTTTATTTTTCTCTGTCCATCCTGGGTTTGCTGGAAGAGATCTCACTTTAGAGATAAGCTTGCCTTTGTAAATTACTTCTCTGTATATATTTCAGCGTGATAGGGTACACCCGTTCTTGATATAAAATATCTTTTATTTTAAAATGTTAAACTAATCATAGCCTTGCCAGGATTTTGCTAGGCAAGCCACTCGCAATGTATTTTCTAGCATACACCATTTGATAAAAACCAGGTTTCATCGCAGTAACAGATAGGTGAAGGACGAGCTCTCTTCGGATCTTAGACCATATCTAATTGGTCTCCATCTCAGTACTGGGATTCGGGTAAATATTCCATTGTTTTTGTGCTTGTCACTAGCAAATAGTACCATATCAATTGGTACAATGATCCTTGTGACACCAACTAACTGTACACAACAAATTGCTCTATTTATTTACTCGAGTTAAAAACATCGAGAAAGGTCACGGTTATCTCAGTGGGGCAATGTCGAAGTACAAGTCGAAGGAATGTCGAGAGACCGTGTTTATGTAAAATAGAAATAGATGTTCTGCTCATGTTGTAGGTATTGAAAGAAATCTAGCTAAATTAACATAATCAAATACTGAGCTCCGTTGATGTAGTTGTTTTACGCCCGCTTTTTATGCAGGAGATACAGCGAGGCAATTCTGGCGCTAGCGAGATCATGTCCATGGTCCAAATATCGATTTTGAGATACCGAAATCTCTATCAATAACAAGAAAAAGCTATTCTTACGACTAGCCTTTCGACCAACCGTGATATCTCGACCCGGTTTCGAACGAAATACATAGAAATCGAGATCGTTTTCGATGGATTTGGGCGGAATCAAAACCGATATCTCGACTGCGGAGATGATCTCGACAGCGCGAGAAACGGGGGCCTGGTTTCAATGCCTGTGCTGACTATGAGATATTACTCGATTCAGACGTTCTGGCGGTAAAGGAATACCTCGTGAGGAAACTTCTCTATTCTTAACAGTAAGTATAGATTATACTGCAGGCACTTGTGGCTCATCGTGTTACTTCGTGATTCAGTACCTATCGCACTTCCCGCATAACTTGAACAGTATCTAACAAGGTTATTTTTATGTAACAACAAGATATATCTTTGATCTTTTAGGGCACCGTACCCGAAGGGTGCCAAGCGGGACCCTATTACTGAGCCCACGCTGTCCGTCTGTCTGTCTGTCCCTCAGCGGGTCCTAGAGCACGAACCGTAATTGTTAGAAAGTTGAAATTTTCACAGAATGTGTATATCTGCTGTTGCTGCAACAACAAAAAATACTGAAGTACGAGAGATATTACAAATTAAAGGGAGTCCCCATACAAGAGACGTGTTTTTAATTTTCTTTTTGTTTTATTGTTTTGAGTGCTTAAAAGTTGTGTTGTACGATGGTACGATACCCTTCTTGTGCGATTCCGAGTCGCACTTGACCGATTATATCTATTTCGGCTGGTACACATGTCAGCATCTACGTGTTTCTTATCACTTTACGTTTACAAATAAGAATATAAAATATTTTCTTGGAATATCTGTTGTTGTTATTGCTACAATGTATACGTCGACATGAAAAATATATTCACGCTATTTCCCACAAGCGGTGGCGGAGGCACAATTGAATTCACATTAAGCTAGGTATATTTTCAAAATTCAATTGGTACTCCATTCTAGTACGGTTATATAATGCCTGGCCGAATCCTGGGAAATGTGTTAGTTTTTATAATAAAACTAGCTGACCCGGCAGACTTCGTGCTGCCTCAATTTAATATGAACTTTATTGAATGGCAATAAAGTTCAAATTGACTCTAGAAAACGTTTGTATGGGAAATAGAAAAGGGCTGTTTTTAGGGTTTTCCCGGAAATTATTCGATTTTTTCTCGCCTTTTAAACCTTCCCTAGACCTCCACGAACATTTCAAGACTAAGATAAGATAAATCCGTTCAGCCGTTCTCGAGTTTTAGTGAGACTAACGAACAGCAATTCATTTTTATATATATAGATACCTAATGGAGCAACGGACCTACCAGAAAGGAGTTTCAAAAACTATGTCAAAAACGGCCTATTGAAGAAGTCTTATTACAGTGTAAAAGAATATTTAGATGACAAAACTGCATGGTCTTTACCATCTCAGCGCACAGAAATCTAAAGAGGGGCGATGGACTGAGTCAGTACGTCTCTTCGCGGTGTATTTCCTTAGACTTAAGTAGAAATACATAACATTGTATTTTTAAGGCTCTGATATTTTAAAAGAGGTACGGGGGAGTTTCTTGCCCTTCTTTGCTCCATCTCTAAGCCCACAACTTCCGAACGGGCGTAGTATACAAAAATGTACGATTTTATGGTCAATAAAATTTTTGAACTGAACTGAACTAACAACACTAACTGTACTTTAAATGCCTATTTCATGCACATAAATTTGAAAGCACCATTAGGACTAACAATCATGTACAATATAAAGTATCTGCAGCAAGTCACTCGTGTTGCACAGAGCTCGATCCGACTTGTTCGGCGAAATGTCAAATATCGTTGTTTGAAATTTTAAAGTTCGCGGCGCGCCGTTGATGTCTTTTGTATGGCCGCTGCGAAACTTGTCGCAAAAATTGTTACTTACGAATTACGAATCTTGCATTATGTTTGTGGGCTCACGTAAGTTTTGGTTTTCTGTATTGTATCATTTTGCACTTGAGTGGTATTTTCTTGATAAAGATAATTTTCTCTAAAAAATCTGCTGTTAATTAAATACTTAGTTATAGATTTAAAAAAAAAAGTTAATGTATAGTTGTATAAATAAATAATGCAATAATGTGCGTACCTGTGTAAGTACAGCTATCAGACTGCATACCACTGTCGCACTGACCAACGTTAAATGTCTCGAAATCATTTTGAACACAATTAAAAAAACTCTAGTCTGACACTCAAAACACTGTCATATCTCACAAACTTGACTATCCAACTAAACCTCCCCACAACTTCTGAAAATAAACAAAGAAGTAATTATAACCATGAAAACTACTAATTAAAATTAATTACCTCTGATTTGATCAACAGCAATAATTACTTGAAAATAAACACTCAATCAGCTGAACAAAAAATTAAGCATTCACTAACCATCAAATTTTAATCAGGATTAGACAAATTGAATGCTCATTCAATTATTTTAAGATACTTGTAATTACCTACGAGTCGTCTCGAACTCGTCTAAATGTCAACTGTCACTGTTCTATATTTGAGTAGCTGTAGTACCCGTTCTATCTGTAAGTTCAAATGTCAATGATACTGGCACTTTACTCAGACAACAAAAACCATGTTTCTGTTTTTTTTAAGAGTTTTGAAATAGTTCGATAGTTTTTATTCGTTTCTTTTTTTATCGTTCGGCACGAGCATCGGCCCCGCGGTTTCATACAAGACTGGTGGTATTATTGTGTTCAAGTAAGATGCATCGAAGTATGACTGGGTTCGGAGTTCGAATTCCTCCGTACTTTCGTCCTTGATCGGCACAAAGATGCACTCATTACGGATTTGTCTTGGATTTGTTTGATTCTATTGCTGATGTAACAGGCAGCTTAATGCGTAAATGATATTTAATGGTTTGTTTATTTGTAAAGCTTGGTAGGCGCGTGCGGTTAATGCTCGTAAAATAATGATGCGATTGTTGGTTGTAACCTTTTATCAATTACTTAAGTACTGACATGTAGGTATACTAATGATGTTTTACTATATGTGGGAATAACAGTTGTTTCAATTTTATTCTACGCAACATTAAATAGCGTCACGCCGTATTCCATACGGGGTAGCAGAGGCACAATTCTGTCTACATTTATACATTTTTAGGGTTCCGTACCCAAAGGGTGCCAAATGGGACCCTATTACTGAGACTTCGGTGTCCGTCTGCCTGCCTGCCTGATGCATGCCTGCCTGCCTGCCTGCCTGTCTGCCTGCCGGCCTGCCTGCCTGCCTGCCTGCCTGCCTGCCTGCCTGCCTGCCTGCCTGCCAGCCTGCCTGCCTGCCTGCCTGCCTTGCGGTTTTTATAGATAATTGTACGGAACCCTTCGTGCGCGAGTCCGACTCGCATTTGGCCGGTTTTTTGAACATTTGCTAAACTGTGACATCAATTATTATGCATAGTCATTTGTAGTATATTATGTAGAGACTTTATTTTCACTTATTTATGTTATCTCCTTAATTTAAGAGTTTTTCTTTTACTCTATCAGTTATTGGAAGAATTTTATTTTCCCCGTTGCCAATTTTATGTACATTCTGTGTGAGTGTAGACAAACTTATTATTTAAACAAGGTACTTACGATTTATAACAAAGAATGGCCCATTTAACACAAGGCCTTAGTTTTCTCACACGCACACACCTACACGTAAGCACAATGGTATTTATAAGTGTAGTGACCATAAATTGCCCATCTCCCTATAAAGAAGAGTTGCCCAGCTAGCCCGCATACTAGGCCGAGCCATATAAGTATTGTTAACTTCCTTTCTCATAAATAACAAACGTATGATTATGTCATTTAAAAAATAAGTAGCATCTTATTATGGGATGGTTTATTTGAATTATGCGGGGTAGCGGTGGGCACGAAGAAGGTTAAACCGTTTATTTCTCCATATGCGTGAGCAAAAACCTTCCTATCTACTAGTCGCGGCAATCAGCTTGCCCCCGGTCACATAAAATGGAGTATCGAGGAACTGGTTACACGTGGGTATCTACAACTATGCCTCTACTACTCCATATGAAATAAGGAGTGATATTGTGATTGTTTAGTTTAAAGGCCGAAATTAATAACCTATCTTCTATCCATAATCTGCAGATTTGAGATTGCTAGTGTCAATTTTGACATAAATCACATAGCGCAACTGTCAAATGTAACGCGTAATCTGCAGATCACGGATAGAGATAGGTTATTGGGATCGGCCGATAGTTATCTATAACTTGTAATTAATTTTTGAACATAAATACAAACCAAAAATGTGTTTACTTTTGTCATAATGTGACATACCGTCATGCCTTTTCCCATACGGGGTGGAAAAAACGCAATAGGCTTGTGGCCAAGGTAATCCAATAAATCTAGGAACAAGTCTTAAGTTGAAGCATTGCGTACAAAATGGCTTGACATTCTCAGAACTGTATATTTCCAGCAGATATATTTTATAAAGTCAATTTTGTGCAAAAAAAGACAGCATTTGATGGCACTTGTACATGACGTCATTCTGTTGTTATTTCATAGAACTCAGAAACAAAAGTTCCGTTTTGACAGTTCATAAAAAGTGTCTATTTTGACTTGACAGGCACGAGCCTATTGTACCCATGTTAAGCAACTCACTTTTGCGTGACAGGTGGCTAGCCCATCGCCACAGCTATGGCAATTACTTTATCATTAGTACATGGTCAACACTGGATTAGAACTCAACTCATGTGTAAGAAGCGGGCGTGAATCCACTAGGCCATGGAGCTCAGAGATGTTTTTACAACAGAAGTTCATTTATTGATTGCTTTACTACATAAAAATCGGTCAAGTGCCAGTCGAACTCTCACACTCACACGAAGAGTTCTGCACCACAGTACAAGAAATAGGTGCGTGACAGTTATTACGAAAATATCTTTATCTCGTAATTTTGCTATCCGAACGAGTCAGGCGCTATTACATTGAAATTGACTAAAGACAATTTAATTCTCTAACACCCTTTTTTTTCGTGTATTAGTTTTTCAGTATTTTTTGCAGAAGCGGCAACAGAACTTCACGTTCCGTGAAAATTTCAACTCTCTAGCTACTTATTAAGGTTCGTGCCACCAGAGCCCGCTGGTGGACAGACAAACGGACAGCGGAGGCTTATAATAGGGTCTCGTTTGGCAACCTTCGGATACGGAACCCTAAAAAGCTGAGACCCATTTCCCCGCTTTGTATCATTATGTTGTAAGAGGTAATAGCTATGTTCAGTAGAAAGGGCTTCGTAATTACCCCTCATCATTTAGAATCATCAGGAGTGCCTCATTGCCTTCAGGTACCGTAAACTGACAGACATGATCCGAAAGAAAAAAAATAAAACAATCAAATAGAGGAGTAAAAATAACTCAATCTTACTTTTATCCGGGTAAATGCTTGTGCCCCTCGGTGGGGAAATTAATGGGCTACCATTTACTATACCTTTACTTACAGTCAAAAATCAAATCAAAGCTGATGATTTGTAAATGTTTTCTGCAAGATATTATTCCTATAAAACTAGAGACTATAATCCAAGTGGATAAGTGATACTGGATAAGTGCTCCCTGTATAAAACTGATACAAAATTGACAAACATTTCTTTGTCTCTATCTTTGATGTACAATAAATAACCGGCCAAGTGCGAGTCGGACTCGCGCACGAAGGGTTCCGTGCCATTATCTATAAAAAACCGCAAAAAAAATGTATGGGAGCCCCCCCTAAATATTAATTTAATTTTAATTTAATTATTTATTTTTTAAGTAAATAATATACTCAGTATATTGTGAACATTTTAAGCGTCTACCTGCTACCATTATCAATATCAATCAATATCAATGAGCAAAAAAATCACGTTTGTTGTATGGGAGCCCCCCTTAATATTAAATTTCTTTTGATTTTTAGTATTTGTTGTTATAGCGGCAACAGAAATACATCATCTGTGAAAATTTCAACTGTCTAGCTACCACGGTTCATGAGATACAGCCTGGTGACAGACGGACGGACGGACGGAAGGACGGACGGACGGACGGACGGACAGACGGACAGCGAAGTCTCAGTAATAGGGTCCCGTTTGGCACCCTTCGGGTACGGAACCCTAAAAACGTAATTGACAGCGGAATGCAACTTACTAACTAGTAATTGTTGAAAGGATCGATTAAGATCACAATAAGATCGATGTCTTGGTTAAAATTCGCACACAGTAAGATTCGAGTATTTTGAAGATTGATGGGTATGGTTATCGTTTTTGTTCGTTAGTTTATGACCGTATGTGACCATAGAAATGGGATTCAGAGATTTGGCCTTTACTAGTCAGAATTTACGGCAGCAAATGTATGGATTTTAATATTTCTGTTACCTTTATTTGTATCTAAGATATTAGAGATAACTATAATGTTTCTGATGTGTCATACTCTGAATTGCACGACATCTTTTGAAATTTATGATTGCCACTTAACTGATTTAAGGGCGAGAATCTCATAGGATTGTTAATTCTTTCTGATGCTAAGGATATGCTAAAATTTCAAAGTTTCGTGCAAATCAGTGTTAGATAATATTATGTTAGGCATTTCTTGATGACTTTCAAATAACTTGTAAACGCGATAACCATCCCATTGATTCAATTTTATCGTAATACTCCTCCTTCCTTGATACCGAAAACAAGTCATGTGTAGACGATTGAATTGTTCTGATAATTATTACATTCATCTGACTAGTTATGTAAGAACTTGATTGAAAACTGTTTGCTTGTTGCATATTGATTTTAGATTGCGATTTTGATTTTATAACTTATTCTAGACTGACATGAAGACATCTCTAGTTAGAGAGAAACTCGCCTTAGTACAGTATTTTTAAGTTATAGCATTTGCTAGGACCCAAGATAAAGGTTAGACCTATAGAACACATCAGTAATCTGTATTGTAAGCAACTTATTAGAAACATTTCTGATTGGTTTAGATATTTGTGTTCAAAAATAACACAATGTAGTAACGAGAAACGTAGAAACGAGAAGGATGTGATACAGCGATAATCGTAAACAGATTTTACAATGTAATTTTAATATTGTGCCAAATATTGCCTTGACCTAAAATTACTTTTTATTTTGCATTTCGGATCTGCTATTTCCACGCCCTTCCGATACCTCCTTTACCTAAAGCTCCGTCCGTAAGCGCTCAAGGGGAAACGATTCACGATCCACAAAACCTTTTCGTTAATACAACATTTTAATCTGTGTGCCATCCGAAAATGGCAGTCTGTTGCAATACCCAGCAATACCCGTAATGGTGTTCAGCGGCATGATTCTCGCGCATTCGATATACGATATCTACACCTATATCGAGTGATTTTGTTTGGGAATCTGTCAAATAGGTCTTGATATCGAAGGCGCGAGAATCATGCCACAGGTTTCAAACGATCCTTTGGCTTGCAGTGACAGATGGAACTAATTTTGGCAGTACGTTGCAATAAATTGCGTAGAACTAGCGCCCCCTGTAAAGGTAATTCAAGTAACAAAAGATCTTTGGGAGACGGTACCCTCGGAAATCAGTCATTTGGTGTCACGCCTTCATTGCGCGTGCGCTGGGGTGGCCTCAAAGCTTATCAGTGAATAAGTGGTTTTTGGTTTGATAGGTAGATGAATTCTGTATGTATCGATCTCGATTTAATATAAAATGACGTTTCACTAATGTCAGTCTCTTTAAATGTCAGGTTTTGCTATCAATAATAGCGCTCTCATTGGTTTTAAAGACATTATAACAGTATATTCTGGCCGCTGAGAGAATGCGATCTTGACACATGTATATGTCCCTGTCTGTCCCGCGCTACTTTTCACTCTATCTCACTCCCACAAGTGTGAGGATCGCATTATCTCAGTGGTCAAAATATAATTGCGATAGAAATTTCTAGATGTCAGTGACAGGAAACGGGAGAGATTTCATTATACGAATTATTCGACACAAAATTAAATGGTATCGATGTTTTCCTGACTTGGGGCGTATCTCCTCTCAAGCTATACGACGTATGATCGATGTATACGACGCTTTGGCGATAAATATTATTTATTATACATGTCCTTAATGCTGACTGTACGTTACATGTCATTCAGAATATTCTTTTAAGACTACATTGTGTTTTCAAGATCAGAGACAGGTGATCAGATGATCTCATTTCTGATAATACAAATCCAAATGTCAGCGGCAAGAAAATAAATGATTTTGATATCTACCTGAATGAAAAAAAAACGCTAGCTCTAGCCCCCTTATTAATTTAATAGCAAGGAATTCCAATGAAAGGGTTCATTACGATTTTATTATTATAGAGAAAAGTCACTCCTGGAGTAAAAATTAATTTAGGAGAAGAGTTAGAGGTACATTCACAGACTTGAATAGATTTTATATTCAGAATAAAAAAATAATCACTAATGTTCTGTATCCTAATTACCATGGCCATTGATAGAAAAAAAAAACAGATATAGGATATTTGAATGAATTATACAAGCTTGAGAAACCAGTCCTTTTTAAATCGGGAAGTAATTATTCAAATATCTAATCATCAATAAATATGCATAATTTTGATTTCAAGACAGATAAGTAACTCAAACTGACCTATACCTATATTCCATGTATGGTTTCATATGCAACATCAATAACTTTAACTAGTGGCTCTGTGAGCTGTAGACCTCGCGAGTATGTCGGTGGGAAAGCTGAACTGCTAACACACATAAAAAAAAATAACCCAAATAATTTTCTTTCAATAACACATACAAACTTATGAATGTACCTGGTTACGTACATGCAGTATGAAAGTAGCCGCACCAATAACTTTGTAAACTACATTTCGCGATCTTTAATACAACCTATTGACTTTTTACTAAAATTATATAGTCTGTTTCACTCTCATGGTCTTTACAAATCCAACGACACCTCATTTGTTAATATCCATCGAGCCGTTTGGGTTGTAGCGATTTTTTTACATTATAAAACCCCATATCTCCGCCATTTTGAAAAAAAACTAAAAACTGGCTCGAGTAAAAAATTCTATTTATTTTTCCAACCTGCTCACGAAATTTCACGAGAATCGGTTCATAAATGCGACCTGTAGAGGAGAACAACCGGACATACGAAAGCATTTTTGCCCAAACCTGAAACGGAGACGCTTCGCTCGCTTCGCTCGCTCGGTCAATTATATTTTAAATAAGGGAGTATGAATTCGATTTTGTAATTAATGTGTGGGTTACCTACGAGTAATAAGTGCGTAGATAATCTTAACTAGTCTATCAAATAGCCACCCACATTGGCTAGTACCTAGTAACACTTGGGTTAATCACTATCATTTAATAGGACTTCCTTCTCCTAAACAAATTAGTTTTATGTCAACAGTTTCACCAGCCAGGCCGCCATAAATATTGCAAACCAATGATTCATACCACAAACCAATCATCGGTGTACAAATACGGGTTTACCCAAAACATGGTAATCTTAGGATTTCCATCGGTGATTCTCTGTGATGAGTAATAAATAACTTAAGAAAGAAGAGGAGAGGATGTTACAATTATCTTTCTCGATTCCCAAATGCAGGAGGTGCAGCCAAAACCGAATGTGTGTGATTTAACCGAGTAAGTGAAAGGGAAAACCTAAAACAATTGGTATTTAAACTCGTTTCTTTTGAGTTATTTATAGTATGTAGTTTTGTTAACACCCACCCAGACACTTACTTACTCACTCTCTAATAGGTACCGACAGAATATCAGCGTTGCAGAATCTCCTGGAGGTCCTGTAACACATGCTGAGTCGGAGCCGTTTCGCTGTTGCTGTACACATTTCATGGCTCCGTTCTGCCCGACCTTATTTTTACTGTTCTTTTTGTCTTGTGTTTATTTTATTTCCTACTTGTTTCTATTTACAATTTGTTATTGCTGTGTTTTGTGTATTATAACAGTTGAATAAATGTGCTTTCTATTCTATTCTATTCTATTTTGTAAGCTTAAAAGTATCGAAGCTATCCTTTTATACCGCACCCAAGATATTTTGAAAAAATCTATGATACCTACTTACGTTTTTGTGATACTATTCCTCTAAACTCAAGTGAACTGTGTTATGACTACTCATAATTTCATATTTTTCATTTTATTTTTTGCATTTAACTCCTAATTGAGTTTCCTGTATAGAATGGTAACATGATAGCCTAAGTAGCTTCGATTAAAATGATCTAATTGACTGAGCTGCGGCGGGAAAAATAGGTACTCTACATCAACAACATTGATCAGAAAAAAATAATGAATGAAATTAACGAAGCATGTATTTAATTATCGCCAAACACACAATAACCGCTACACTACACAATAACCTCTCTATATGTTTATTGGCTAATACTATATCTATTTACCGAACCTCCACAACCACAACAACAGAGTTATATATTTGGCAATTGGCCACAACAATCCCAAGTCATCTTGAGTGGGTATCAGTAAATTGACACTCGAGAGCTTGTAGTGGGCCCTTGAGAACAAAAGGTCCGATCAAGTGACGATGTGATGAGTGTGACCTTGAGTGTCGAGTGACAGGGGTCCGCTTGATTTTTGATTAGGAAATGCATTCAGGAAATTGAGGTGCAAATATTTCGGACTGACAGATCACATACACATGTAGATCGGTATTCTTATGAGTATTCTTACATGTGCAAGGGTAAATATATTCTTACTAAGTTTGGGGATGGGAAGGGGGAGAAAAAAACAAGTATTAGATGTTTATGTATGTACGTCGCTTTTATTTGGTTTTCGTGACACATCCTAGTGTGGGGTTTAGAAACACTGTATGTGCCTCTACATAAATGTAATATACATAAATGATAAAGTCCAATTGCGAATAGTACATATAGACAATTTCCCAATATCCTTTTAATATTGCTTAAATTACGTTTTAATATCATAGAAACATCGTGACTTGTATACTCAACTTACTTTTTTAATTGATACTATCAGATGTAATCTCAATCAATGATATTCAACATCTTGTTAGAGCTGGCTTGGCTATCATAGTTTTATAACTTTTACATATCAGTGTTGAGAAACGCTAATTTAAATTAATATTGATGATATTCATATTCTGTATGAATATCATCAATATCATCATACATGCAATTCGATTTACAAAATGTAAAGATTTAGATCTAATAATACTTCCGACGGTCCTACAATATCAATCATCAAGTCGTCGGAATGTTGGACGTGATTGGCACAGGCGCGTGTGGATTTGTGCTATAGAGAAAAGCCCTATGCCCAACGGCGAGTCGATGTGGGCTAAGCATATTATGATGATTTGATTATGTGAATTCTACTTATCACGAAGGAAATGCTCCGTTGTATGCACAGAAGCCATTGTGCCGCGCCGTTGCAATGGCGGCCTCTGTGGCGCAGCGGTTGCGCATCTCCCTACCATGCGACAGGTCCCGGAATCGAATCCCGGCTGGGGACAATCAAAACCCCACGTGTTGGATGTTTACATGTTTGTGATGTCGCTGTTTCTGGTTCCCACGACACAGGGTATCCTAGTGTGGGGCCAGAAGCAATGTATGCGCCTGTATGTAAATGTTTTATGTTTATGTTTATTATTTGCTATGGATGATTTAACTCGGGGAATATTCATTTGTAAAGGATGTCCTGAAATAATAAAGCTATTGCAACAAAGTCGATAGAATAGATAATAATCACGACCGTGAGTAATCTAAGCGCACTATGTAGATGTCAGCGTGAGTCGTCGTTGACCGAGATATACCCACGCGCGTGCGCCTGACTGAACCACGCATGGCGCCTGCGTCTACGCATCGCCAAGGACTTTAACCTGGAGCCATTCATATACCCGGATTTCTAATTAAATTCCAAAAAGTTTACCACATACAGGGTGTCCCGAAAACAATTGCCGAACCGGTAACCACCAATAGGCCTCACCATGACCTCTTTATATACAATAATTGACCTCAGTAAAAGTATCACGGATTTCGAGACTTAAATTTTTCTGGTTTTTTGGTAATTCACCACTTCTGCGTGGTTTTTCCCATACGATTTCTACAAATGTTGAGATTTCTTCACCATTTTTTGTCCTGTTCAACGGGAATAGTAAAGTTAATCTATCAATCACAATCGCTTAAAATCATCAAACTTCTCTAGAAATCTAACTATCAACATGTCAGTGGTTTCCGGCTCGACCATTGTTTTCGGGACACCCTCTATTCGTAAACACCAAAGTAAAACCTGTCATTGTCAATTCGACATGCGCTTTCCAACGATCTTTTGGCATGCGGTGACAGGTGGAACTACCGCCTTTTGACAAAATAGTTGCGTAGAACTGGCGCCTCCCTGTAAACCCACCTGCTACACCAAGGAACATCCGAAGGGTCACCCGTGCAATATGATCATTAATTCCACAAAAGTGGCTAAAGACCCGATCCCGAGACCTTGGTCGCAGGGCTCAGCAGAACACGCACTCACCCCAAATAAATGTTGCCATTTTCCCGCATTTATTATTCTTAGTTTTACTTCACCCTATTTTATTTTTATTGATTTCTTGACTTGATTGACTTTGTATTTCGTAATTGGCATTTTATTTATTTGATATTTGATTGTATTATTTATTTTCATATGCTGTGAAATAGCAAATAAACTAATGAAATGAAATGAAATATTTATCGATACGATTTCATTCTGATGTAACATGTAAGTTAACTCGGGCAAATCAATCAAATAAATAAATACATTTATAAAGTACCTCTTTTATCAAAAATAGGAAGGGCCGTGACGCTGTTTGGTCATCGAATTGTTATTCTCAAACTCCCGTTTCATAGTTTCTCAATCGTCGTGGGCCAGTCCGGAAGTTGTACCGCGTGGGGGGTTACCACAACCTTTTAGTAATTCAGATTAGGGTACCATCTGATTCGATAAATTACCATGACGGTCTTAACCCATTCACTCTCAGAAGCACACCGCTCGAACGACCGAACAATGGCGAACTATAGATGTGTCGGCGAACCAGTTACAACAAGTCTATGTAAAGTTCAGATGTAAAGTAAAGCTCAATAACGAGTATTGAAATGAAAATGGATGCCATGGTGCATGCTGATACTTTGATTAATTTATAGATCTGAAATGGATCGGCATAAGACGTTGTGGTACAGTCCCTAGTCTAGTCTACATCACGATTTAAGCAGAACATAAAACGAAGTACTTTCACTAAACATGGAAATGAATAACTAAGCGGTGAGCAATTGTCCACTCCGACAGAATTTCAATAATCAGGGCCAAAATTCTACTGTCCACAAGCAACGACAAGCCTGGCACAAACTTCAATACGAGGTATTTGGTATTCTACTATAATTGAAACAAAAAGTAAACTTTAGAAAAAACCGACTTCCACCAACCCTTATTGATTAGATTGAGTTTAGTACAAACTGTAACCCCTATCCCCCCCCCCCCCCCCCTTGGGGAATTAATTTTGTCAAATACCATATCAGTGCTACCCCACGCTACTAAGGAACCCCTGTACAAAGTTTCATGGCTCTAGGTCCACCGGTTTAGGCTATGCGTTGCCTGCCCGTCAGCCACGCATTGTATTTGTACCTAGTATTGAGCAGATCTGGTGGCCATATGTGGTCTTCATCAGCAGTTCCGCATCACAATATTATGCTTACCATGTGCATTTGCACGAGTTATTATGAAAAACACAAAAATCACTATAGGCCTGCCTATAATATTTGAAGAGTTCCCTCGATTTCTCTGGGATCCTATCATCAGATCCTGACCTGGTGTCAATGGGACCAATGGGAAGGTAAACCCTTTCAAACAAAAAAATAATTTTCCAAATCGGTCCATCCGTTTAGGCGCTATCGGGGCACATACATAAAAAAAAAAAAAAACATCCGGACGAATTGTAAACCTCCTCCTTTGGGAAGTCGGTTAAAAACCGGAATCCAATTCACAAGCGCCAGCCTGAAGCCAGCGTACTTCGTATTCTACTGTCCAAAACGTACTTACGCTGGCGTCAAACTGGCGCTTGTGAATTGGATTCCGGTTTTAGTAGAATACCAAATACCTCGTATTGAAGTTTGTGACAGGCTTGTCGATAATATGCTTGTGGACAGTAGAATTCGGGCCCTGATTATTGAAATTCTGTCTACGATATCTACACCTATATCGAGTGATTTTGTACGGGAATCTGTCAATTATACTTAGATCTCGATATCCGTATATCAAAGGCGAATCGGATCGAACCGTCCATATCAAGGCGCGAGAATCAACCCGCAGATGATCTCTACTTAGCAATCGTAAGAAGACAATAAACAGACGTACCCTATAATCAGTTTGTTAGGTTAGGATTGAGAGCTGCGCCCGCGCCCTTTCGAACAGGATCTACGAAACATCCTCGGGCTCACGAGAGGCGCCGAACTAGAACTAGTCACGGAAACCCGATACATTCTTGACAAAGGATCGATTGTCGCTGGCAAACTGATAGATACGGCTGTTTGATAAATGTCGGGGTTTTAACAGATAGATTTTTGGGCCGGACATCGGTATGATAAAAAGGTTTGTTAGTTGGTTTGTTTGTTTGTTTGTTTGTTTGTTTGTTTGGGCGCAGAAAAGCTTTGTGTTAGTTCGAAATGTTTATTCATTTATAATACATGTATAGCAAAATTAGAAATACCGATTTACTGATTTTGTGAAAACTCATATTTTGCACAAACTTTTCTAACTTTGACATGGTTCGCAGGGTTCCGTACCCGAAGGGTGCCAAAGGGGACCCTATTACTAAGCTCCGCTGTCCGTCCATCCGTCTGTCGGTCCGTCCGTCTGTCTGTCCGTCACCCGCTGATCTGTCGCACAAACCGTATTAGCTAGAAAGTTGAAATTTTCACAGAATGTGTATATCTGTTCCCACTCCACTAACAAATACTGAAATACCTACTGAAATACACGAAATATTTTAATTTTTTATTTATTTATTTACTAGCATCTAATTACGAACAGAGTTTCATGTTCCTGATCACCACTTAAACCACTGAGGTTTGTGTGTGGTGTTATCTACTCCTTATACAGTTTTTATCTTTATGCGTGTAAATAAAAATAAGTAATGTAGGTAGGTATAATTCAAATTCAAAGGTCTATAAGGTCTATACAACAGGTATGTACAACAATACAAATAACTTAGATATTTTCAGATTGAAATTATTGAAAATTATTGAAGAAATAAAGGTGTCCCATACAAGAAATACCTTTACCTGTACCTTTTTGATGCGTTCGTTAGTGCGGAAGGAACCCTCCGTGTGAGAGTCTGACTCGCACTTGGCCGATTATTAGAAAATGACGACGAATACGAAAACGACGAATCGTTCAACATGCCTGCGACAAATAGACAACCTCGAAAGGTCTTTGATGTAACAGTAACTATCTTTAGTATTATATCTTTAATGCTACATAATAATGCAGTTAAAATGTTAGGTTAAGTGAAGACCCTTAACCTCTACATGCCTGGTAGCTCGGAATGTGCATTCGATGATAATATTTATGGGATTAAAAGATATCGCTTTATTAATAGATACTACTAATATAAACTTCTGGCCCCTATAATGCCTGTATCTCAAGATTCAAAAAAATGTATTGCTTGTAGGGCAGAACCTCGCAGAAGTAAATTAGGGTATGGTACACCACTTGACGATTTATTTGTCGTCATACGAAACAAGGAACCCGATTAAATTCATCCGGAGTGGAGGAAATTGAATCACTGGCTATAAGTTATTACCTATGGCTTGTCTAGTTACGGAAGAACTTGTAAAACGAATCTTGATAAGATCCATAACCTACTGAAATCTTCAGTTCCTAATTACATTAAAATTAAGTATAAAAATAATGAAAAAGGAATGTATGGCCATTGCAATGTAGTAAATATTTTTGATAAAATAAAAATAGCTATAATACATAGTCGGGCCATAAGTTCTGTCACATGGGTAAAATTTCGAATTTAGAATAGAGACCACAAAAAAAGTTATGGGAATTCGAAATTTGAATATTTCAAGAAAATAAAAATACAGGTTTTCTGGAATATTCTTCATTTTCCAATAGGGAGTGGACGCGCAAAGAAGACAGAGTCGCAATAATTGCATTGCATCGTTGCGGCCACGCACCAACAGTGATTTTTAAACTGCTGAAAATTTTTAAAATTCCACTGAGATTCATTTATCGTACTATCAAACGATTCAGGGAAGATTCAAGTTTAGATGATAAACAAAGAAGCGGTCAACCTCGTACTGTTCGGACTCCAGCGGTCATCAAAGCAGTGAAGGCGCGAATACAACGAAATCCTGTCCGCAAGCAAAAAATGTTGGCTCTGCAGATGGGACTAAGCAGAACCACTGTTAAAAGAGTATTGAATGAAGACCTAGGACTGCGTGCTTACAGAAAAAGAACAGCACATCTTCTTAACGCACGGCTGAAGAAAATCAGACTCGAAAGATGCCGGGTTTAGTTAAGGCGGTACGCAGGTAAAAAATACCGCGAAATAGTTTTTTCAGACGAAAATTTTTTTTATGTTGAGGAGAGTTACAACAAACAAAATGATAAAGTGTATGCACAGTCTATTGTAGAAGCAAGCAAACGTGTGCCACGTGTTCAGCGTGGCCATCGCCCTTCGGCATTCATGGTTTGGCTTGGGGTCTCCTATTTGGGTCCAACAGAGGTGTTTTTTTGTGAAAAAGGAGTGAAAACCAGTGCCCTCGTATATCAAAACACAGTCCTAACAAACATTGTGGAACCTCTTTCACAAACAATGTTCAAAAATAGGCACTGGGTTTTCCAGCAGGATTCTGCACCGGCCCATAAGGCGAAAAGTACCCAAAACTGGCTCACGACCCATGGAATCGTCTTTATCAGGCACGAGGATTGGCCCTCCTCCAGTCCAGACTTGAATCCTTTGGATTATAAAATATGGCAGCACTTAGAGGAGAAGGTCTGCGCTAAACCCCATCGCAATTTGGAGTCACTTAAAGCATCTCTGATTAAAGCAGTCGCCGATATTGACATGAATGTCGTGCGTACTTCGGATTGATGACTGGCCTAGCAGATTGAAGGCTTGTATCGAAGCCAGAGGAGGACATTTTGAATAATTTTAGTGTGGTTTAAATCTGTATTTTGTACCCTTTCATTTGATATATAAATGGTTGTAGTGCGTAACTCATTGTGTCATTTATTTAACTTTCCATATGTGACAAAACTTATGACCAGACTATGTATATGAATATGCATGTAAGATTAACGAACTAAAAATTAAAGTCAGACCCATTAAGACACCTAACAGATAGGCCCATGTATGTCTTACCTAAATATGTAAATGTGAAAGGTAAACGACATTACAAATACTTAGTTCCATATATATTAAATACCTTTCCACAACCAATTCTAAGCGAAATTGTTAAAAGAAAAAAAAACATAAATACAAAAACTATCTTAAAAAATACTTTATTGATTTCTATAAAAGAGAGAAGTAACTGCTCGATACCTATCTTATGCTCTAAATTAGCTTATAATTTAATATACTTAAGTTACATTACTATTTATAGCGGCTCACATTCTGCAGATAAACCTGATTAGGTTTCCGCTGATGTTATCTTGAATCATCTTGTATTGTTAAACTTTTTGAATAAATAAGAAGAAGAGGGGCAGAGAGGCCTTTGCCCAGCAGTGGGATATTACAGGCTCATAAAAAAAAAGAAAGTAGGCACAACAGTCTCTTCCAGCCCATATGGGAAAAGGCGTGACGCTATGTTATGTTGTGTTAAGCAATGTTATTTTATTTATTGTTAAAATCATACTCACGAAAAGATTTGTAGGATGTGTTATTATTACGGTTATTAAAATTGCAACTAATTCAAGGACAAGATTGACTGACAGGTGAGGTGACGTAACTACAATTGTTTGTGAATCAATCGATCCAATTCCATCGAATTAGAATAGAATTAGATCACGAGCAAATCGCAATGTTTCCACATCGGTGATGGGTGCGAATTCAGATGGGTGGAGGCGTACTATGTATCTTGATCTCGAACTAAACACAACTTTGCTACAGAACACAGGAAACATATTCTAGGTTCCACTTACTCAGATTTTTGAGGCGTGTCATACTATCTTCATAACATAACATAGCGTCATGGCTCGTCCCATACGGGGTGGCAGAGGCACAACTGTGCCCACTTTTTAGCCAGTTATTCAATACTCCATTTTGCGTGACAGGGGGCTAGCCCATCGCCGCAGATATGGAGTAATGAAGGTTTCCTCACGATGTTTTCCATCACCGTTAGAGCGTTCGTATAACGTACTAAGATAAATGATTTATCTCATTGGGACATGGTCAGCACCGGGATCCGAACCTGCATCTCCTGCGTGAGAAACAAGGAAACCCAGTAGACCACGGAATCTACATCTTCGTTTGACGATACCTACTCCTGTCTATTAGTAGGTATAGGTTTTCTTTTATGGTAACATGGGCAAAGATAGTAAAATGGAACATTTTATAACGGAGTGAACGTGTACTCCGCCGTACTTCTGCCAATAATAATAATTGAAATTTTATCATCTTTATTCTTCTCATAGACATTCTTGTCATAAAGTCAACCGTTGAAGCATTATTTGAAAGAAAAAAACAAATGTTTGCCCCTTCAGCTCAAAATAGCGGCTAACGCAGGCACTCCTCGAGGTCGAAAACTTACATTTTTCATGTCTAGCTACTACTTAAGCAATAGAAATCGAAAACAAAACTACTCCACCTTTTGTAGAGCAGAGCCTCTAATTTCCCTCCACAAACTGTACTAATACTTCTGCCACCCTATATGGCGTGGTGTTTTATGGCTCCTGTATAGATATTTGTTTTTTGTTTGTCCTTTATAAACAATCGTCTAACTGCGTTATTATTCTTCTAACTAAATAACAATAGACTCCATATCGTCTCCATGGTAGCACAGCTTGTACAAGGTTCGTGTCTGTGATGTCATCTCCATCGCTGTAGCAACTGCGGCACTAAGGGCATTTCGCGGCTCGCAAATATTCCACTTACAGCATGGCGTTTAAACGCAATGCATAAATTATACGGAATTCAATGCAGATTGTTTGCTTGATGCTTATTGGAGGCTGCTCGTTTCATTTGACAGGGTAATAAGCATAATTTAGCGCGTCGTTATTTTTGGTAAGGAGCGAACTCTATGACGAAGAGTTGGGGATTAGGACTTAGAGCCCTCGCCCACGACGACTTTTTGCAGCGCTGCAGACGCGCGGCTGTCGCGCGTTCGCATCGATACAGTCGCGAAGCGGTCGCTAGCTGTGTACCCTCGCCCACGTAACCAAAAATCAGTCGCGATGCTGCCGCGCGTTAGCATCGCTTCTGAAGCGCGTAGCAAATGCGACTAACGCGCGTAAGTATCGATACAGTCGCGAAGCGGTCGCAAGCTGTGTACCCTCGCCCACGTAACCAAAAATCAGTCGCGATTCTGCCGCGCGTTAGCATCGCTTCTGAAGCGCGTAGCAAATGCGACTAACGCGCGTAAGTATCGATACAGTCGCGAAGCGGTCGCTAGCTGTGTACCCTCGCCCACGTAACCAAAAATCAGTCGCGATGCTGCCGCGCGTTAGTAGCGATGCTGTCGCGCGTAGCAAATGCGACTAACGCGCGTAAGTATCGATACAGTCGCGAAGCGGTCGCTAGCTGTGTACCCTCGCCCACTTAACCAAAAATCAGTCGCGATGCTGCCGCGCGTTAGCATCGCTTCTGAAGCGCGTAGCAAATGCGACTAACGCGCGTAAGTATCGATACAGTCGCGAAGCGGTCGCTAGCTGTGTCCCCTCGCCCACGTAACCAAAAATCTGTCGCGATGCTAACGCGCGTTAGTAGCGATGCGGTCGCGCGTTTGCATCGCTACAGTCGCGATGCTGCCGCGCGTTAGTATCGCTTCTGAAGCGCGTAGCAAATGCGACTAACGCGCGTAAGTATCGATACAGTCGCGAAGCGGTCGCTAGCTGTGTACCCTCGCCCACGTAACCAAAAATCTGTCGCGATGCTAACGCGCGTTAGTAGCGATGCGGTCGCGCGTTTGCATCGCTACAGTCGCGATGCTGCCGCGCGTTAGTATCGCTTCTGAAGCGCGTAGCAAATGCGACTAACGCGCGTAAGTATCGATACAGTCGCGAAGCGGTCGCTAGCTGTGTACCCTCGCCCACGTAACCAAAAATCTGTCGTGATGCTAACGCGCGTTAGGAGCGATGCTGTCGCGCGTTTGCATCACTACAGTCGCGATGCTGCCGCGCGTTAGTATCGCTTCTGAAGCGCGTAGCAAATGCGACTAACGCGCGTAAGTATCAATACAGTCGCGAAGCGGTCGCTAGCTGTGTACCCTCGCCCACGTAACCAAAAATCTGTCGCGATGCTAACGCGCGTTAGTAGCGATGCTGTCGCGCGTTTGCATCGCTACAGTCGCGATGCTGCCGCGCGTTAGCATCGCTTCTGAAGCGCGTAGCAAATGCGACTAACGCGCGTAAGTAGCGATGCCGCCGCGCGTTTACGAAACGAAGTCGTCGTGGGCGAGGGCTCTTAAATGTAAGTCTGTTACTATAACTAAACTCTGCTTGTATTGAGCCGAGAGCGCTTCACTTCGTTCGGGGCTCACCCTGAGTTTCACGAAACGATTTTGAAATTTAAGGTTGTTCTCATAGGATGGCCATTTGTATTTGATATGCTAAAATTCCAAAGTTTCGTGCAAGTCACTGTAAGTCTATTTGATGTTAGAATTACTATTTCGACTTGTGGACAGGAAAATAAGGCGTGAGTCAATCAGCAGTCAGATGGGTCAACTACTACATTAACAACTTCGCGGGGAAAACCACGTTTGAAATTAGGGCAGAATGAGTTGGCTGACACAAGGGAGCACTATTCCAGTGGAGAGCGCATAGATACATTTTCCTTTGACACACAACTCACCAATTTTAATTATAATACTTATGTCTTTATGTCTATGAAAGCCGATTCCCAGCCCACTGTGCGGCGGGGGACGAGGTAAGAGAGCTGTGATTGGTCAGCTGCTGTGAAACTGTCTGGCGACCCGTCATCTTACATAGGTTGCGTATGCGAACGTTTGTTGAATACAACAAACGTTTGGCGAGCCGCATTCCCCCGCAGGCGCAGTCAATTGGATGTCTCTGGCTGGCACATATTAAAGAGGCATAGGTAGGTAATAAGCACCCAGCATTGGGGCCTGCGATTCGGAAGGCGACACGAACTATACTAACTAAACTAATTAAAATGGTGTGTTTGAAAATGGAATCTGCGGCCACCGCGCAAGAGCTGTCGGATTTGAAGGTTGTCAGTTTAGTGCCTTTAGTTCCTCTAGTTTAGTGGTTTTGACACCTCAAAGCCCCCTAGCCCACACTAGATGAAGAAAATTATGAAAATTACGATATTTCATGTTTGTGTGAGTACACGCCCACATCATCATGTATTGAATAAAGGTTATACCTTATTTGGAAATAGCTGTACTCAATCGTACTTAAGTAATTCGCACGCGTGATTAATGTCTTGGCAGTTTTATAGCTATGAAATAGCAATACTAGTGATGCACTCACGTTAAAGATAACGATCGCATTCGAAATATCATCTAAACAATCTATGGATGGTTTTAATAATTTCAAATTGCTCTATAATCGCAGCTAAATTCAAACTTGAGTGATGACAATAAATAGGTACAGTACCCGGCCGTTGTTTTGTTACGTCGGGTCTCGTCTCGCTCTCTCTCTCTCTCTCTCCCGCCAAGTCAAACGCCGAATATCATACTCGGGGCATGTCGGGTCCCGACCCGACGAGCGTGCCAAAACAATGGCCGGGTACTCCAAACTGTAAGCAGTTACTAACTACTACCACCAGTAAATAACCAGCTAATTTCCTACATTCACAAAAAAAAAAAATTGAGCTTCTCGGTCATTCTGAACAACAACTTAAGGTTCGTCTTTTTAGGACACTATTGACCTATATCAACAGATACACTTTATTCAGAACTTGATACGAGGCTTTTGAATAAGATCATAGTAGAGGCTTTCATCATAGTTTAAGATCCACTTACGATAATTTTCCTATTCATAATTTGAACGGCCATCAGTCCATCTGCCAAGTCCATCCTACATTATCTCTACCATAGAGACATGATGCAACGTTAACTTACAGACAAAACGCAGTTTACCATCGCACTTATTCCCATGAGATACAATGAGCAATATATTTTTTCCGAGACACATTAAAAAGTTGCGAATGGGTAGTGTTTTTTTAATCGTTGCGACCTGTTTGACCTTAAGGTTGTAATTAAAAGGGGTCTTTTTTGTTAGAGGTTATAAATAAACTCGAAGTTTATGACGGTTAATGTCCCATTTTCCATATACGACTCATTAGGTACAAAGGACCAAATATAGCTATTTGGGTATTACTTGTCCCATTATATTATTTGGGTATTACTTGTCCCATTATATTATTTGGGTATTACTTGTCCAATTTTCTGCGGGCACAAATGTATGTAAGTATGTATAAATTCTACAGCACCAAATATACAAATCATGTTCTACCTTGAATTAAGAAACAATACCAATTGAAAAGATTGACACAACCTGACAGAATATATCCGTTAAATGATTTGAACGATTGCATTTCTATGGACCGAAAACAGACATAGAGTGACCTCACCATAAAGAATAAAACAAACCTCTTGTGCAACTGTCCTGCTTCACCGATTATATCCATGACGACCTTAGCGGAGGGCGGGGCGTAGCTTCTGCCTCAAAAGAGAGAGGTCTCAGCTTTGAATCCCGGCCGGGGAAGAAGAGTATACCCGGGTTTTATATGACCACATTTTTTGGGCGCTGCTGTTTCTGGATTTCACATAGGGTGGGGCGAAAAGCAATGTCTGTATGAACATTTTTATGTTTATGGAATATTTTATTGAGTATAGAGGCGTGGTCTATCCTACTTCACTATCTTCTGTCTTAGTATCCACAGTAGTTCACAATTTAGTCAACCTGTGACCTCAAACGACCATGAGGTACCTCTAAGTTAATGAGTGCACCTTATTGTTCCTGTCGAAACAAACAGACGGACATGCATCCGACATTTGTTGCTTTGTAACTATTTGTCAGTTACAGATTTAATTTAACCCTGTCTTGGTTGACGACATTTTAGGCTAAAAGCTTAATATTATACTATCTGTGCTAAGTACTATTGTATTTTTTTATTAGGTTCTCCTATACGTGGTTATAGCGGCAAACTACACCAGTAATTCCATAGTCCTTTACCGGATTGAGGTTGAGAGTACTTACTACCTCTGCTACTACTCAAAGAATAGTTGTATGTCACTTGTTTTAATGATAGTAAACTAACAAAGGGTAACCTACCTACCTAACTAAGCTTTTTTTTATGCAGCCGTAATTGTGTCCAACTGCTGGCCAAAGGTCTCCCCCTCCTGAATCCACACATTCCTGAACTGTGCCACCCCCGGCCACCCCGGCAGGAACTTGTCGAGGTCGTCCCGCCATCTCCGTTTAGGCCTGCCCCTACGCCGGTAGCCATCCTGTGGCACCCATTCAGTGACGATTTTTGCCCATCTGTCTGGGTGCATACGACTGACATGGCCGGCCCAATTCCACTTTAGCTTGGCGGTCTGGTAGCTTGATATATTTATATATTCTCAGTCGAAGTATCACATTTTTGACTAGGATTTGAACGCTGACTTGTCATAAAGATCCCCATCAGCATTAAAGTGTTAAACTATTTTGCATCACCCTATTCATTGTCTGCACAATGGACCCGGGTTTGAGTCCCGGTCAAGGCTACTCCTTGAGGCTTACTACTGAACAACCAAGAAGGTTGAAGAATGGAGACGTGCGATAAGACCATGTCTGCATTTACTTACCGAAAGAGGGCAGAAGAAGTGAAAAGTGATTTGGGAATCGATACTGAAGAAATCCATAGCTAAACATATTTAAAAAAAACTTTTGCAAGCATGGACGTCCAACTTGACTGGGTTAATAATCGTTTGCGTTTATTTGAAGTGAAACTATTTAAGCGACGCGGGGATCTCAAAATTTAAAAGATGAGTGTCTAGGAGAGGACTGTTAAATTATAAAGATGCCCTACGTTTACATAATCTTCATTATCATATAAACATACATGCACATAAATTACTTCTGGCTCCACACTAGGATACCCTGTGTCGTGGAAACCAGAGACAGCGACATCACAAACATGTTAACATCCAAGACCTGGTGTTTTTTTGTCCCCAGCCGGGATTCGAACCCGGGACCTCTCGCATGGTAGGCAGATGCGCAACCGCTGCGCCACAGAGGTCGTCACGTATACAGGTAATCTAAATAATATTTAGTGAATTTAAAGATGATTAAATTCCAAGCACGTATAAAAGTTCACGCGTATTTTACTCTGCAGGCGATTTCATTCCAAAGACTCTTCCAACCCTCATTGATCTGAGAGAACAAACGTCTCTATTTGTCGACGTCTGCAAAATAACGAATGTCTGCATGTGAATTGTGTTTTGTGTTAACTTTATTGGGCGTGAAATTTGTGTTATGTGTAGGGTTTATTGTCGCTGTGTGAATATTTATTTTGTTGGTTTGTAGGTTGTCGTCAATTCAGTGCTCTACGGTGGGTAGAGATTATATTTATAGGGTATGTGGGTCGATTTCAGGTGTTTGAATTAATCTCATGCGTGTGACATAATATTTCGTGAAATCGACCCTCGTAGAAGATTCGTAAAGCTTGCAACGCTATTTGCAGCGTACAACGCTCGTAGCAGATTCGAAACACTTGCAACGATATTTGTAGCGAGCGTAACACCGTTCGTGGGTCACGAATTTCACGTCACGCGAATGACGCGTCATTCGTGTAAATTAATGTCATTCGTGTGACACAAAAATCGTGAAATGACCCATGTACAGAGATGGGCCGACTATGACTTTTGCCGACTAGACGACTACCGACCGAGGAGGCCCAGACCCACAAAGGGTTGTAGCGCCGACGGAAGTAAGTAAGTAAGTAAGTATATCCCGAAGGCAATTGCATGTCAGCGAGGTCTCAAATTAACTCGACCGGGTAGTACATGTTTTGTTTTTTACAACAAAGATAAATATTATGAGTAAATTACGAAACTATTATGTTAAATCTCTAAACATTAACACTCAAAAACTCGACTTTAAAGATTGCCATTAGCAAAAAAAAGTATACAGTATTTCTGCCTCAAGAATGAGAATTTGTGAAACTGTTCATACGATTCCGCGTGTTTTATGGCTGACTGTACAACATAAACAGCTGAGTATGCTGTAAATGTTTTAATTAGCAACAATATTCTGCAAGTTCATTGTTCATGAGGCTTGTATATCCCACAAAAGGGCTGTTTGCACAACTCATACAGAAAACTCCTTCATGACAAGTATTACATATGCAAAGCGTGTGAAGTAAATATACTGGCTAAAGGTTGTGGCCTGGCGTAGTCTCAATGGTTCCGTAATAATGATAATAAAGCATCATGCATTTTCTCATACCGGGTGGCAGAGGCACAAATGTGTCCATTTTAGCCAGTATACTACATTTTTTCCATTTCCATGGTTGCGTAGCTATAAACCCAGCGAAAGTATCAAAAGTATGTCAGTCAATAGTCAATGCTGAAGCAGAGGACGTTAATTGTTATCATTAAGTGAGACTGTTTGTGCAGATATTTCTGGTTGTTAATGATGTGTATGATGTGTATGATGCCGCCTGTCTGAAGGTTTTAATAACCATATAGATTAAAATCTTTTGACACTGTCGTCTGAAAAGACTCGTCCTTAATTATCTTGTCTATACTTTAGATACAGCGGAACTCTAAAATATCTCACATTAACACGTCGTTACACAGAATAACAGAATGGAGATCGCAACAGAGCAACGAGATAGTATAACAGATATCACGAGTGAACAGATCGAGATAAGTTTGTTTCGAGTTCTACTGTTTTATTGATTTCAAAGGAAACTTGTGTTTCACAGGAAAATGGCCAGTTTATATAATAAACAGTAACTTGTGGGCACCATTGTGACTCTGCCACCCTGTATGAGAAAAGGCGTGACGCAGTGTATGTAAGTATGTACCTCGGTACTTGTAAATACAGAATAGCCAATAGTTGCTAATAAATCCTAGGATTTACTGATCGGTACTTTACAGAATAGCCACTAGTTGCTAAATCTTAAATCCTAAGATTTACCGATCGGTATTTTACAGCTACACAAGAAAACAAGATAAATTGACAAATAAAATAAATTTACACTAAAATAAGTTTGTACTAAAGCATACTCCACCAAGCTCTGCTGAGAGAAATCCACACTCCACACCTGACATAGGTAAATCCGTGAATAGATAAACATTATCAAACAAACAGGAAACAATACATCTACTAATTGTAGTCTTCATACGTACACACAATACACATAAGAGGTATGTACATATCAAATACACAATACTATGTATGGGAATCCCAAGATAATGACAAAATTAGTATCAGTAAAAACTTAGTATAAAGCAAAAACCATGATTATCAAAGTTCTTTCATACGACTTGTCACTTTAATACCGTGTCCTAAGAAGTATATTTACTTACCGAGATTAGTTCATATGGATAGGTAATAAAATAATAGTTTTTTTATGCATCCATAAGATAATGATTAGTGTATTGCATGTTCAATAAAAGCCTTCAGATTTTTAAAGATATTGTTAGGTGTAAACTTATTGCACATTGCACATTTCAATTATGCCACCTGGCGAACATATCAATATAAATTCTTATCTGGAAAAAAAAAATGCTATAGAACCTCCATATATAGGTACCTACCCCATGCGATCTAAGAATATTTTAAGAGGTATCTTTTTATATGAATTATGGCTTAATCTTACTCCTATCCCGGTTAAGATCTTAGCCACTAGGTACTTAACTATTACTTAGATATCTTTTATCTAAGGCCCGACAGATAGAATGCGAGTTATACCGAGATGTCAAAGTTAGTCCGAGAATAGCGCTAACTCGCTTTCCAAATATCGGCCTAAGGAATCCTCCACATGCAAGGTCCAACAAAAAACAGTAAATTGAATAACGAACACGAATATTAGCGTAATCAAAGTAATTTAACGAAATGATCCTCAGTTTATGTCATAGCACACAGAACTTGGCAATGATTGATGCTTGTACGCACATTTTAGAGCAACTGACCGTTGTAAATTATTGTTCCAACATTATTTTATATGAGTTATGGAATCACATGAGCAGAACGATCTCAAAAAAAAATTATCTCAACAGTACAGGAGATCAGTAAACAAACAGTTCGGTTTAATTACAAACAAAACTTAAGACTACACACACGACTCGCACTTGCCAGATTAGGTAAACGTGTTGTAAGATACCATTGTATTCAAATCAAACACCTGTCAGTCTTTAATTTGAAGGATAATCCAGATTATCTTCACATAGATTTACATAATAGTTGTAGCTGTAAGCTTATGTAACGTAGGTATGCATTTACTTAATAGCGGACACCATGTGGTATGTGCAATAACGTTAATATGTTACAGGACGTTTATGGTAGGATTCCCTAGATTTTTCGTTGCAACTGTACAATTTTTGTCTAGTAGACAAAAAACTGCAACAGCTAAACAAATAGTTGCAAAAAGTCTTGACATTGACCTCCCGTTCAGAAAGCTAATCAATTTCTTCAAACGCACCGTAACGTTGAATGGTGTGAAATAGGAAGTAAAAATAGTGGTTTTCGATACTGAAGTTTTTATGCTTAGAGCGATTTCATTATAATAAAATGCAATACTGCTTTGTAAATGTGCATGTTTGTTTGTATTTTTAACCGACTTCAAAAAAGGACGGGGTTCTCAATTCGATTGTATGTTTTATTTTATCATTATTATTTTTAATGTGTGTTCCTCGCAACTGGTACTACTCGTATTTATGAACATAAGCTTGGTCCCATTTTTTGAAAATCAGGAATCGGTCCAATAGTTAGGTCACTAGGTACATGAAAATATCAGAAAAGTATAATGTCTTCGTAATAAATTAAAGGTCAAAATCACGTTTTGTTTCCCTGTCTGTGACTGAAGGACCGATATTCGTCTGTGTATACGTGTGGAATTAACAGCCAGAACACAGATGTTTTTGGCTAGTCTTCGTGTTTTTAGATGAAATTCGCAACGCGAGTACAGAGGATTGAGTAATAAGGTCTCGAAGGCAGTTTTTTCAAGTTTTTAACTTTGTGAATTATAATATAAACGTTGCTTTTGTAAATATAACTCGAAACTAACGTGACAGAACATTTATGACGACCTCTGTGGCGCAGCGGCTGTGGCTCTGCCTACCATGCGAGAGGTCCCGGTTTCGATTCTCGGCTGGGGAAAAAGAAAGACAAATAAATAATCCCCAGGTCTTGGATGTTTCCATGTTTGTGACGTTGCTGTTTCTGGTTTACACGACAGAGGGTATCCTAGTGTGGGGCCAGAAGCAATGTACGGTGCATGTAGTCTTCAAAGGAATGTAAACATTGTGAGAATGTGGACTTTCTCGGGAAAATGGTCAATATGGTAATGCAAACATTTTTGATCATAGACATTTTGGTAAAATGGACATTTGGTGCCTAAGCGATGTAAATGTCTATGTTTATGTTGTTTGTGAGATTATTTTTCTATGCAATCAAATGTTTGCATTTAACCATATAACACCAGCCTTTTCCCATACGGGGTGGCAAAGATAGGGATGTGACCACGTTTAGCCAGTAAAAACTGTTTTCTACTTAGCCCTCCGGCCAATCTTTGGAGATTTGAACGTTTCCTAACGCTGAAAAAACAGCCGTTGAAAGTACTTAAAAAAATATGTAATGCAATATCGTTTAATGGGAAAAAAGCATCGCAGTGTTCTTTCTTACTTCACGCCATTGATAAAAAGCAGAATAGATAATGCTCTATAAATAATGCAATAAACTACTCTTATCTTCCCTTCATCGAAGTAGAAACACATAAATACCATCTCATAGGCAACAAACAACGCGTTATCAGATTAAATTAGACTATCTTGTATCGATGGAACCCTATTATTGGCTTGATCTCTTAAGTTTTTGTAGTAACATTTTTGTAATGATAAATGCTGTTGGCTTCCTGAATAAATATAGAATAATGCTAATAATCTTGCTATCTCGGGAAGAAGGATGGTAGGAACTTGGAATGATATCAGCACGCATCAAGATTCTGTGGAACTTTGACCTCTTTTCCTCAAATAGAGTAAAGTGGGATCAAAGAGGGAGCCAAAGAAACTTGGTGTCCCAGTGTAAGGCTAAAAGCAATATGTGTGCCGGTATATAAATGTTGCAGTAAACATTATTACAATCTTGTTGAACATCTGTAATTAAATCAGTATGTTCTCGGCATAGCAAACGATATGATTTGTCGTGAAGATGCTCGTAGTCTTCTATTTACGTAACAAGCAATTTTCCATATAAAGGTTAACTATGTATTATAATTTATGTATCGTTAGAGGAAAAATGCTGCGATCTGTCTGTCTGTCTGTGTTTGCACAAAATTTAATATTTTTTAAAGTTTTAGCATCAGTTGTTGGTCTGGAAATCAAAAATGTGATATGATTCTCGAAATAGCCACATACTACTTATCACTTTCTGGTCTTTCAGGCTGACCAATTTATTACATATGTGATCATTGAATTCCTCGGCGAAGGATTAATACTCATTTTACACCTAATTTTCAATCACTTTATATCCTTTAAACTTCTCAAGGAATTTGAAAATTAAATGTACCTCTAGATACGCAAAGACGTGCAAAAAACAAGCTTTTAAAAAATCTGCTCCGTATTTGAATGGCAAATAATCGCTGACATCCGTATAATTACGACATGAACACATGAATATCTACAATTAGTTAAACCGTTTTGATATAATTAACCCGCACATACACTGTGTGAACGCATAAAGAACACGGATGCATATAAATTTAAATAAATATCTACGTGATGACGCGTTCGAATAGAAGATGTATCATCAAATGAATGACTAATAGAGAAAAAAGAAACTTGTTTTGGTAAGACAAATTCTGTGTTTTAACCAGAGACTATATATCTAATTGACTGCACCTGCGGGGGAATGCGGATCGCCAAACGTTTGTTGTATTCAACAAACGTTCGCATACGCAACCTATATACGATGAGGGGCCGCCAGACAGTTTCGCAGCGGCTGACCAAACACAGCTTTCTTACCTCGTCCCCCGCCCCGCCCGTAAATCGGTGAGTTGTGTTTCAAAGGAAAATGTATCTATGCGCTCTCCACTGGATAAGTGCTCCCTGGTTTTAACCCTTATGAAGCGTCCGTGGCCGAGCGCTCTCCGCGCATCGGAAACGATCATACAGGTACAGCAACATATGGCCGATACAGGTACCGGATGGGAGTCTGTCTACTTATAACATAACATAAATCACCAAGTTAAAAACTTAAAAAAAAACTGACTTCGTGACGTATTACTTGGTCTTCCCCGCTCGGCATGCAAATGTCATCATCATCAATATACATTGCAAATTGCAAACGAACCTACGAAGTCTGTGAAGCCGAGACATATTACACAAAATAAACAAATGTATGATCCTTAAAGCCAGAATTTATCTCGTTAGACTATTACACCGCAAAGAAAAGCGGGCCGCGCTGATAGTCAGTATGGTGGCCCTGCATTTGACAGTCAGTATGGTGGCCCTGCATTTGACAGTCAGTATGGTGGCCCTGCATTTGACAACATTGACCAACGCCCTTAAGAGTTTTATGTGTTTCTACCACTTTATCTAGAAGAAATCTTGGTGTTACGACTAAAGTTCGGCATCCAACCCTAAAAGCAATTAAATAATAACAATAGAAAACAATTCGTCTTCCCGTCACGCCGAGTTCAGACAGATCTATCACAAGCATGTCGATAATTCATTGAAATTCAATCAAATCAATGACATATGAATCGTATCACTTTTAAAGTGCATTATCTCTAATGTCGATTGGCTAGATCAAGTCATGACCACGACGATTTGTAACTTATATTTTGCTCCAAGTTTTTTTGGGTCTGAGCGATCTGTCACCTTCCGTCTCTTTCTCCTAGTCGATACGGGAAAGAGATTGAAGGTGACAGATCGCTCAGACCCAAAGAACTTTAACTTATCAAGCGCAGTCTTAATTATCTCTGCGCTGGAATACAAAACATGGCGTCAAATCTTTTCCCTTAAGAGATGGCAGAGGCACCAGCTGCACCTTCGTTTATCCAGATAATAATTGTATTTTTTTAATTTGTATTACATGCATGACAGAAGACAACCCAGCGGCGCGGCTCGGGAAATATGAGATGTTTTTCATCAGCCATTCGAAAAGTAGGTACCTGTGTACAGTCTGGAAAGCAATTAGCTGGGCCGGTCTGCATCTTATTTATTATGCAGGCTGGTCGAGCAAATGGCGTTGTAGACCGTAGACGTACACTAAACAGTGATAATGTAATGAATGACGCATAAAATTTCACATACTTTGAGTTGCACGAAACTTTGAAAAGCATATACTTACACCTTAGCATCAGAAACAAAGGACAATCCTATGAGATTTTTGCCTTTAAATCAGTAAGGCGACAACCTTAAAATCCTTCCATGCAACTCAGGGATAGAGCATGAAATTTATTGAAACAAAATACAATACAAGTCTAATATCCTTTTAATGGTGCATACATACCTATTATAATTCTATAATCTCTGCAGTATTTGATGACTAAATTGAATAAGAAGCCACCGCCTTGACTTGTTCGTGAGTTCAGGTCATTCCATATATCGTTAGAGTCGGCCTTCGGTTAGGATGCCTTTGGACTTGCTCTACCTGGAAAATAAAACTTTATTTGACGTAAATTACATACAGTCTATTCGTGATAAGAATGCAGTGACATCACTGTCCGGCGGCCTAGCCACCACGCCCCGTGACCAATCAAATCGTTTCCAATTATCAAGCCAAGTTCACAGTGACCAGTTGAAGGCAAACTTTTGAACTCGACGGTTATGTCCCGTCCTGTGAGTGTGTGTTAACAGATTTAAATTTAAAAAACACTGATGACTTACTGCATTCTTATCACGAATAGACTGTAGTACATTATGTGTATGTTTGTATTGTATTACTTACGCATGATAATTACAATTAGTTGTGTGTGATCTAATTAGAAAATAGTTAAAAGAATACTCAGATGAAATATAATGTTGACTGTTACATTAACGCATACAACTGTGGTAGAAATCCCCATAGTTTCAGCAACCCCCTAAGTCGAGCCATTGTCATTCTCCAAAATTATAAAAAAAAATACATTAAAATTAGTTTGACAGTGGGTACCAACGTCAAAAATTAGACATTCATTGACTTCTTGGTACCCACTGTCAAAATAATTTTAATGTCAATTTTTTTTTATAATGTTAATGTCAATATTGTTCCAAGGACTCTTTTGTCCTTACGCTACAGTGGGTGTAACTCAAATAGACTGTATGGCAAACGTGGGGCATAACTATCCCTCTCCCACCCCATAAGGGAAAGGGAGTGATGCCATTTTATTGCAGCATAATGGAAATATTCTTCTTTTCCATTACAAATTTTTTCGTTAAACTCTGAGGTCTGACATTTCATTGCGTTAGGAATGTGTGCAGGCGCCTTGCGATGTCACGACTCACGCGCCGCTGTCTCGGGACCTGCTAACCGAATAATGAATTTATTTATCTAACTGAATTGAAATACTTGGGATTGATCACAATTTACTTAAAAGATATATAAATGCAGAAATGTACGGTACTAGACCTAGCGGTACCCGCACTTAGTTACAACCAGTCGCTCGTGTCAAGCAATATCTGGCATAGCAGACACTGGATGGGTGACCGTTACTATAATATGTTATTTAATTAGAGTACTTAGTATTACTGTTTTATTTTATTTTAAGTTTTTATTTGAGACGAAAAACAAGACTCAATACATAGATGTAACTATTACAAAAATAAAAACTGTTTTAGGGCCGCCACATACAGTCGGTTTTCCAATTCGGAATTCCGTAACGGAATTATCCCGAACGCAGTAAACTCATACAAATCTATGGATCTACGACATACATACGGAAGTTTTCCGTTCGGAATTTTCGCGGATTCGTATGGGATTGAATCCCGTTTCGGAATTCCGAATCGGAAAAATTCCGGCGGCATGTGGCCGGCCTTATTGTGGAGCCCATTGTTATCGCGTTATTGAATTTAAAGTTGTATATACCCACTTATGCTGGGCTTCAACTTTAACTTTAACCAGTTACAGCTATGAGTATCTTCAAAATCAAAAGCAAGGATAAAACATTCATCATAATCAGTTCAGCACAACTGGCACTATTATCTCCTAATAAGCAATCTAATGAGTCAATAATGATTGAGCCTAATGAGCCCCCCATCGAATATTGCCTGGGAGGAGCCTGGGGCATTAAAAGTAAGTCTGAGTAACATAAAATACTCTTATTATATCGGACAAGAGGTTACGAATAAGTTGAAGGTTTGAGTATATATTTTGTATAGGTTAATAATCAAAGGTAGGCAAAAAAGAGTTCCCTGACAAATAACAACTTCGGGGATAAAGTGAAGAACGGAAACCACGTGATGATATTCTTTGCCGGTGATACTTTTTAGTGTTAACCACACTAATATAGAAATAACTTTTCTTCCATCGAATTCTAGAATTTTCCGCTCGTCGCCTCGTGTAGGTGGTGAAACAGCTTGCTGCGACGTATGTTACACATGCAAACTTGTACACTTGATTTGACAACTCAAACCGACTGACTCGGTGATGGAAAAGTTTTCATATACACAATTCCTCATATTATACAACTGTGGGTTGTGGAATTAGTGTCCATCGTCGTGCTGATGATCATCACCATCATCAATCAGCCCACACCTACCCACTGCGGGGTGCCGGCCTCTTCTCTACCACGCCATCCGCCCCGGTCCTGTGCCTCTAGCTTCCACTGCCTACCGACTATGGCGGTGATGTCATCCGTGATGCTGTTAATATGAAATATTTCGTTACACTTCATAATTACATTATTTAATTAAAATACTGCCCACTAATAAAATAATACCACGAATACGTCAATGATTTTGTAACTCCAAAGCTGCGCGCGTCTGCCTTATTGTATTTTGACAAGTGATGCAACATTTAATTTTAAATTTAATTGGTACCTATAAGGTAGTCATGCAATTAATATTTAGACGTTTTAATTATGAAAGTTGAAGAGAGAAAATATTCAAAAATTGCCCTGCCTTGATCCCACGACAAAGCTTGTACGTATTTACGTCTACTACTACTATTGCCCTGCCTTGATCCCGCGACAAAGCTTGTACGTATTTACGTCTACTACTACTATTGGCCTGCCTTGATCCCGCGACAAAGCTTGTACGTATTTACGTCTACTACTACTGTTGCCCTGCCTTGATCCCGCGACAAAGCTTGTACGTATTTACGTCTACTACTACTATTGCCCTGCCTTGATCCCGCGACAAAGCTTGTACGTATTTACGTCTACTACTACTGTTGCCCTGCCTTGATCCCGCGACAAAGCTTGTACGTATTTACGTCTACTACTACTGTTGCCCTGCCTTGATCCCGCGACAAAGCTTGTACGTATTTACGTCTACTACTACTGTTGCCCTGCCTTGATCCCGCGACAAAGCTTGTACGTATTTACGTCTACTACTACTATTTTCGATTTTTAAATACTAAGGTACTTAGAAGAATATTTATGAATTGTTGTATCGATGTCTAATCTACCTATAGAGTAGGGACCATAATATTATCAGTATGAAGATTCTTCTGAAATAATTAAATATTAAATCAAAAATAAATGTTGTAATCATCGGTATTAGAGACAAGAAAACTTGCATTCACGTAACCCTTCTGCCACATTAGGACTTAGGAATGCAGTTTCACTAAAACCGATGATATGAGAAATGGTCTTTGTTTCCAAGTTCGCTAAATTAAATACCCTGACTCTATCACAAGATGTCCACTCATAGCATAGAGGCAGGGCAGTAGATGGATGCTAGCTAGCATGACTAACGCTACAATACAAGGTTTTAGTCGTGGGATAGTGAAGGACAGAGATATGCTGTTTATATAGGTAGCTCTGTTTCTCGCGACAAAACTCGGCAAGCTAAAGCTAAAGATGTGCCCCGATTGCCACTGATATTCATGAGTCATAGAGAGACTTCAATCTTCCACTCGACTCTACAATCTCTGCATGTAGGTACCCACTCCCGAAGACATTGACACAGCATTACCCCAAGGTCCGCGCATCATTATCGGATTTGTCACGGATTATGCCACCTCTCACATATCGATCACTCTCAGACGCCCGCGCACCGGTGATCTCCTAATGAAGACATTCAGAGCTGCGCGAGCGCATAGCGAGCCGAGCAGACCCGTAACCTCTGACCTCGGACGCTGTGGAACTAAATAACAGTATTGAAACTCTTCGGGGTACGCGAGCGCGGATACATTTCCCTTTGAAACACAATTCACCAATTTACGGGCGGCGGGGGACGAGGTAAGAGAGCTGTGATTGGTCAGCCGCTGCGAAACTGTCTGGCGGCCCGTCATCGTACATAGGTTGCGTATGCGAACGTTTGTTGAATACAACAAACGTTTGGCGAGCCGCATTCCCTCGCAGGCGCAGTCAATTGGATCTCTACCCTGGGGCTACAACAACAACATAGCGCCATGCCTTTTTCCATACGGGATGTCAGAGGCACAAATTGTGCCTACTTATAGCCAGTTATTCAATATATTATCTGTTTCATGTCAGAGTACCCTTAAATATATTATCTGTTTCATGTCAGAGTAAAGTTAAATACTAACAGACATAGACAACATGGAGATTTTTGTTACCGGAATGCCATACATATCATTGTCTGGCATTCTGGAAAGCTTACGATAAGCTTTTGATAGGCTTGATTCATTATATGTATATGTATAATTATTATATTGTGCACCAAAACGAGATAGACTGGACGAAACTTTCACTAATATCCAAACAGGGACCCGAGTGTTATGAAATATCAATGGGCATCAGTATTTTTGTAATCGTGTTAAATACGCAATGGAATGCATTAATATTAATTATTATCGTTAATATTTATAAATGTTTGTAGAATTTTTACAGCGCATTGGATTAGTCTGTAATGTTGTAAAATTTAATTTGAACAATAAATAAATAAATCAGTGTATCATATATATTGGTCCCATGGGCGCAACATGTCAAAATGCAGTACTTACAGTGATATCCACACAAAATAGGAGCCGCCGACCAGCCAAATACGAAATTTTTCACCATTAAAAGCAATCGATACTCTATTGCTAATGTGTTTATTAGTGATTTGGGCCCCAGGTGTGCACAATCGTCATGCCTTTTCCATTGACAGGTCTTAAAACTCCATACCACTACAATACTAGCAGTCTAATACCAAATTCTAAGTATAAATCCACGGTAGTTAATTTACTGCTAATTCCTACACCGTGTCGGACCTCGTTTACAGTACAGGGCTCACGATTCGCGCCATTTTTGGACCTTGAAGTGACAACACAACTTTTTAAGAACAATGCGGTCTTGAACGAAGCATTTAGGTCAGAAATGGCGTGTCATGCCTAATATAAGTAATATAATACATGCAAAGAACTAAAAGTACTTAGATCAATATCAATGTACATAAGTACACCATGAATGTTGTTTGATGGCGAGATTATACTTGGAGATGTTGCTGCGTTTTCAGGAAATACTTAAGTCCCACATCCCTGCACGGCCCCTCTGGGTGGGTAGTAATATTTTCCAGTTTCTTGAGTGAGAACCTGCGTTTAAATACAATGAAATCTATCATAACACGCGAAATAAAACCAAAGTGTCAGACCGCCATTAAAATAATCAGTTATCCTGGACACTTGTTATGATATGAGCTAGCTTCTTAGTTATTATGCCCGAGTAGGTACGTTAAAAGCTCGATGCACAACCGAACCGACAACTTAAAATGTGACTGACACTTGCGGTCGACTCTGATCGCATCCGTAACCTTCTACCTCCCTACCTATATTTAGTGAATAATTATTTTGCAATTTTCGCACTATTTGCCATCCAGTCAAGTCAAATTAAAATGTATTCATTGATGTCCTTTGTAAAGGGCCGCTGTTGGTAGGAGGTTAAAGAGTGCAAACACAAAGTACTCATTTAAATGCTACCGAGACAAACAACAACCATTTTAAAGCTAACTAGTTCGTATAACTCATAGCCTAATGATCTACAATCCGAGTACCCTTGCATTCCAGCAGCGCCTGTATTCCCAATCCCAAAGGTCGTCAGTTCAAGGGCGCTGATATGCAAAACTATTATTTGAAGAGGCAATAAGTGTCAATCACAAGATAAATAATAGTCCGTATTATTGTAGCGGTTAATTCGTATTGAATTGATGGTGATTTTCTTTAGTGCATTCCTAAGCTGTCTCGTCAAGCTTGAAGGATTGAAACACAGAAGGATTGAAACTTTTTTTCTGAGATCATTTCTTTAGGGTTCCGTACCCGAAGGGTGCCAAACGGGACCCTATTACTGAGACTTCGCTGTCTGTCCGTCCGTCCGTCCGTCCGTCCGTCTGTCTGTCACCAGGCTGTATCTCATGAACCGTGGTAGCTAGACAGTTGAAATTTTCACAAATGATGTATTTCTGATGCCGCTATAACAGCAAATACTAAAAATCAAAAGTTTGATATTAAGGGGGGCTCTCATACAACAAACGTGATTTTTTTGTTCGATACTCATCTCATACTCATTTTTGCTCGATATTGATAATGGTAGCAGGCAGACGCTTAAAATGTTCACAATATTGAGTATATTATTTACTTAAAAAAATAAATAATTAAATTAAAATTAAATTAATATTTAGGGGAGGCTCCCATAAAATTATTTTTTTGCGGTATTTTATAGATAATGATACGGAACCCTTCGTGCGCGAGTCCGACTCGCACTTGGCCGGTTATATCTTTATTTAGTTTGTCAAGAGTTTATTTGGGCCGTTCCCGGCGGCACTGCAATGCCGGGCCGACCCGTGACGGGAGTGGAGCGAGCCCCGAACATCCCGTCGGTTTACAAAAATCAGTTTAATATACTGGTCCCTCAGTGAGGGAACTTTCAGATATTAAGCTGAAAAGAACAGATACTACACTTTGATCTTAGCCAAAAGGCCGAGAAGCGATACTGTTGTAAAGTTAACAGCAGTAGTCATTCGCAGCGAAGAAATCTCAACAGCGCGATGTAGGAATCACGTACAGCGACATCTAGTGGTGATGTCCGGAACCTCGAAACTACACCACGTGCGTGGCCACATTATCAAATCAAGTGCCCTGCCTGTGACGACGACGGCGACGTTAGATCAGTCATACATACCTAATTAAATGCTGTGGAAACAATGCAAGAGCATATGGGATGGGAGTGTCCCGGTAATGGAGGTAGCATTTGATTATCCACATTAGGGTTATTTGGTATTTGTTCTCGTAATTTAGGGTTTTAAAACTCTACTGAGGATTTAATTATTTTTTTGTTTATTAATAAATGTGAATAATTTTTGTCATGCGTTGAAAGCCGTGCGTGACGCATGTTAAGTTTTATGTTTATTTATCGATGTAAATCTTTATTATTTATTTTTAGTAACTGTAGCCCATTAATGTCCCCACCGAGGGGCACAGGCCTAAATAATAGAATGAGTCACAGTTTATTGAGATCAGTCATTCATTTCATTTATAATCGTATTTCCTTCATGAATTGATACCGGAAAGTCAATATGCTGCAAATCACTACATATAGTATAAAACAAAGTCGCTCATGGTTTGCTGGAAGAAATCTCTTATTAGAGATAAGCTCGCCTTTGCACATATTTTTTCTATGTTAAGCTATTTTTACTGTCATGTGAGTACCGAAACTGTTTACCTGTACCCTGGAGAAAGTGTTCAAGAAGCTAGCGGTCTCGTGGACAGAAAGGGGCATTGACGTTGGTGGCAGAAGACTTACTAACCTTCGTTTCGCCGACGACATTGTCCTGTTTGCCCCATCTGCACCCGAGCTCCAGCGTATGTTACAGGAACTCAGCAATGCAAGCCTTGAGGTTGGACTGAAGATGAATCGCTCAAAAACCCAGGCCATGACTAGCAGTGTGAAAGACATAAGACATAAGACATAAGACATTATTTATTGATAATTGGTTAATTACAGGTCATTAATACACAGTAAGATAAAGAAAAAAAAAAATATTACAGACCTCATTATCATTTAAGATAAGATAAGGTGCATATGAAGATCATATTATTAATTAAATTAATTAATTAAATAATTTTTTGCATATTCAATTATAAGTCAAGTATTAGAATAATATTTAATTGTAGTTACATTCCATACTTATGTATGGGTTGGGTACGGGTACTGTCTTTTATAAATTCCTCGTAGGTATAAAACGACCTCTCGACTAGCCATTTCTTTAGTTTATATTTGAAGTTTGGCAAGCTCGGAGCATTAGTGATCTCCTCTGGTAGCGCGTTGTACACGTCTGGAGCCATCATCTGTATTGTCTTGGCTGTTTTTGCCAGCCTACACGAAACGCCGGCTAGTTTATTTGCACCTCTAGTAGAGCGATTATGTTTGTCTCCTCGTTTTGGTATTTTATCGAAATTCATTCTAGCGTGTGTCGCAACTTGGGAAATTAGAAGAGACGGTACTGTTAGAATCCCGAGCGCTACAAAGTGGGGCCTGGCGGACGTATCCCGGGCCACGCGTGCCATCAGTCGCACGGCGCGCTTCTGGAGTCTGAAGACGCGTTCCCAGTCGGCAGCGCGTCCCCAGAACTCGATACCGTACTGTAGCAGTGACTGGACAGTAGCGTAGTAGCAGGTTCGGACTGCTTCCATGGGTAATGTTGAAGATAGTCTACTAAGGGCGAAACATGCGCTACCTAACCTCCCGCACAATTTCTGGATGTGGTGCTCCCAAGTCATTGACTGATCTATAATAAAGCCGAGGAAGGGAGAAGAGGTAACTTGTTCTATTTGCGTTCCCTTGACGTTTACATGCAATGTGCGCCTCTTGTGTCCAGAGAGGTCAAACTGCATTATTTGCGTTTTAGTTAGGTTAAGCGCTAGGCCGTTAATTTGGAACCAGTGCCACAATTGGTTCGCTACTTTATTTAGTGTGATTTCAAGTGTATCGAGAGTTTTGCCTGTCACTACCGCTGCTACGTCATCTGCAAACATGAATAAATTACCATCGGTGGTTACTTTTGGTAGATCGTTTAGGAGAAGAGAGAATGCAAGGTTTGACAGTGAGGAACCTTGCGGAACTCCCATTTCTGTCGTTGTTCCTGTGGATCTTAAGTCTCCTCCTGATCCTGATACATACTGTGTACGATTTTTTAAAAAGCTTGTAAGTAGACTGAGAGCTGAACCGTCGATTCCGTAGAATCTGAGTTTCATTCTCAGTACATTGTGGTCTGCGACATCAAAGGCTTTTGAGAGGTCGCAGAACAGGACAGCTACTTGCAGATGTTGCTCTCGAGCGTCTAAAATGCGTCGCACCACTTCACGGGCGAGCATCGTGGTTGAGTGGTGCGGTCTATACGCGTATTGGCGGTCAGTCAGTGTATCGGTCGATGTCAGATACTGTATCAATCGAGTACTCAGGCCGTTCTCTAGTATTTTGGCTATCGCGGGAATAATAGAAATTGGACGGTAATTATTTGGGTCGCTTTTTTTACCCTTGCCTTTATAAAGAGGACTGATTTTAATTTCTTTGAGAGCTTCGGGATATGTACCATTACGCAAGCACAGATTAAATAATGATGATAAAGGTGACGCTAATGTTGGGGCGCCCAGATGGATCAGTTCTATTGATACATTGTATATGTCCTTCGTTGATTTTACCGCGACGCGTTTCTTTATTATGTCATAAACTTCTTTGGGAGTGAAGTTAGTGAACCTCAGTGTGCGGTCGGGTGGCGCCCGCGCGGCGAGTAGAGCTGCGCGCGCGCACTCCACGTCGGCTCGCGGGGCTCCGCACAGGGCGGCTGCCGTCGCGAATTGCACATTGAGATGATTTACTAGCTCCTGTTTGTTATTAAAATTGTCTCCACTGGGTGTTTTTACTATTTCAGTGTAATCCATTTGAGTTCTCTTTTTTCCAGATTCTGTACTAACTATACGCCACATTGTTTTTACTGTATTTTCGTTATTAGTAATCATGTCAGTATAATATTGTGTTTTTTGCGATTTTAGCTTTATGTCATATTGAAATTGTAAATATTTTATTTTATTTTGTATGTCAATATTATTAGGGAATTTATTATTAATGTCAATTATATCAAATATTAAAGCTTTCATGTCATATATTTCTTTTGTTATCCATCTATTTTTATATGTCACATTAGGCTTTATTTTATACGGGAAGCATATTTCTGATTTGTTTATTATGATATTAATAAGTGATTCGGCGAGTTCGTCCGCCTTCGTCTTCCCGATGCATACCTGAGGCCAATCTACGCTGTCGAGTGCAGCCTGGAAGGCCGTGCGGTTGGCGTGGGTGTAGTCACGCACGCGGCGCACGCGCGGGGGCGGTGCGTGCGCGCTGCAGGTGAGCGCGGCGCGCACGGCGCGGTGGTCGCTCAGGTTAGTGACTACGGGAGCGGGTGCGACGGTGTCGGGGGCGGTGTTGCAATACAAATGGTCCAGGCTTGTTGCACTGGTTGAGGTGACTCGGGTCGGGAAGTCGACTTCATTTCGGAAGTTGTGTGCCAATAGAATTTCGTTTAGTCGCTTATGCTCCGAGCTTGCGGTCATTGTATCTATGTTGGTATCGCCTACTATTATGCAGTCAATACCGATGTCATTAATCTTGTCGAGGAGTTGGTCTAATATTTCTAAGAATTTGAGTGCGCATACTAGATTTGTTCTGTAAATGCAGACAATCAAAGTCCTAAAATCTATAAGTTCTATAGCAGATACTTCGCAGTACTGTTCAACTGATAAGTTGCATAGTTCTATGTTCTCAGTCGCTCTAATGCTATCTTTGATAAATATGCATGACCCGCCGTGCTGTATTACCTTGCGACAGTAACTAGACAGCAGAGTGAACCCGTTTATATGAATACAATTAATTTGATCGGCGGTCAGCCAGTGTTCAGTAATAGCTAGAATGTCACAGTTTAATTCTTGTTGTGTTGCTACTTCTATGTTTTTTGTTTTATGATTCAGCGATCTAATGTTTTGTTGTACTATAATAAGTTGTTTAGTGTGGTTCACTTGATGTCTCGGCGCGTGCGGCGATGGCTTCGGGGGTCTGAGGCAGCGGGGGGGTGGACGCGGCTGCGGAACCGGCTTCGGCTGCAGAGAGGGAGCGGTCATGGGCTCCGCGGGTTGCGGGGAGGGCTGGCGAGCGCCTCGCTCGCCCGGCGCTGCGACGAAACCACTCGCTCACCTCAGTCAGCGGAGGCCAGTTGTCTGCTCTCAAAAAGTAATCAAGCTTACTCTCGGGAACTGTGATGGCGAATGATGCGTAGTGGTTATGTTTAAGTTTCATCTTTTCAGCCTTGTAGCCGCCAGATGGATTCTTCCTCTGCATGAAGGCTACTAGTGATGCTTCCGTGGTCTCTGGTTTGAAGAAACAGGCATGTATCCTCTTCACTCTTTCTACGGTTTGTAGTTCGGTGTCCGTAGCTCCTGTTCCTCTGATAACATTCCTTGTATTGCGTCGGCCTTGTTTACGCGATGTAACTTCTACCCATTGGGCTTCGTCATTGTTATGTATGGTCTGGTGCAGCTGAGAATGGTTAGCATCTATAATTTGTGCAACAGATTTATTATCCTTGATTGCTGGATTAGTTGCTGTGCAGGGTGGTGTTGTTGCTGTGCTGAGTGGTTGAGGATTGAGCCCTGATGTCGTTTTCGTAGGTTGCGATCCAAACGAAGACCTGGAGGACATTGGCACTGCATCTTTCCTGATGTTGTATTTTTTCGATACACCGTTAGATACACCGTTGGATTCAATGTTGATTTTCGCAGCTGTGTTTGCGTATGATTGTCTCGCCGAACGTTGCGTCGTTGCGGCCATCATCGGTGGAGTCGCTTGTGGTGCAACCGTTGGTGCTGTCACTTTGGTCGCACTTATTCCGTCGGTTTTAAGCTTCACTATAAGGCTATTTTGTACCTCTATTTTAGCTTCTAGCACTTCAACTTTGGTCACCAGCGTAGCTACTGTGGTCATCAACTCGCGCACTAAACTTTCGACTTGTTTTATCGTCATTATGATTAAGTAAAGATTAAAATATACGGGAGTATATGTTGCGCGGTAGGGTTACCCCCACTCACGTAAACGTAGGGTCGAGGTAGATGGGCAGGAAATACATTATGTCGATGAGTACATTTACTTAGGCCAGATAGCCTCCTTCGATAACAGGCAGGATAAAGAAATCGATAGACGCATTTCTAACGCCTGGAAGAGCTACTGGTCTATGAAGGAACTTATGAAGGGTAACCTTCCGCTGACCCTCAAGCGCAAGCTCATCGACATGTGTATCCTGCCTATCCTAACCTACGGCGCTCAGTCATGGTCTTTGACCGAACTTCAGAAGTCCAAACTCAGGTTTGCCAGCGAGCAATGGAGCGCAGCATCCTAAATGTTCGTAGGACGGACCACATTAGGAACACCACACTGCGCTCCATAACTGGCATCGCTGATGTGGGTGCACAGACCGCTAAGCTAAAGTGGAACTGGGCCGGCCACGTAAGTCGCATGCACCCAGACAGATGGGCGATAATCGCCACTGACTGGGTGCCACAGGACGGATACCGGTGTAGGGGCAGGCCTAAACGGAGATGGCGGGACGACCTCGACAAGTTTTTGCCGGGGTGGCCGGAGGTGGCACAGACCAGGGAAGTGTGGACGAAAGAGGGGGAGGCCTTTGCTCAGCAGTGGGACACTTTGATGGCTAAATAAAAAATAAAAAAAAGTGAGTACAATAAAGAAATTACAAAATTACAAAATCACGAAGTCGCTTCCTGCCGTCTGTCCCTATGTGTATGTATGTATGCTTAGATCTTCTTAGATCTTTTAAACTACGCAATGGATTTTGATGCGGTTTTTAGGGTTCCGTTAGAGAAACAAGGAACCCTTATAGTTTTGCCAAGTCTGTCTGTCTGTCTGTCCGTCCGTATGTCACAGCAACTTTATTCCAAAAGTATTAGTAATATATAATACATGCATAATATAGTGCACCGTGCATGGCACCGGTGCGAAGCCGGGGCGCGGGCGGGTCGCTAGTACATTATAGATATGTATTATTATCGTATAGGTACTCGTTTACTATTGTCAAGTCAATCCAAAATAATGTACTATTGTAATATTTTACTTTTTTATTTTTTTATTTATACTTTATTGCACAAAATAACACATTTTACAATTGAAAGTGGACAACACATGACAATGGCGAGCTTATCTCTATTAAGAGATTTCTTCCAGCAAACCTAGGATGTACAGGAAATAATTGAACAACAGGTAGACCCATGTGCACAACATTAAATAAGTTAAAACAATAAACTACTTAACAATACGTACATAAATACCAGACTTATAGATATAAATATGTTAAGCAAATATACCTAAATAAAAGTACTTAAATACTTATTTTTATTTAGGATACAGTTAATTATGCATGTTGTTTATTACGCGTTTTAATCAGGATCCCAAAATATCCGGTTAAATTTCAAAATATCCTAACTATCTGATCTGAAGGGCGATAAGAAAGACAACTGTTGTTATAATGGTTTGAGAGATTAACGCCATTTCTTATGTTGTTGTGATTTTTAAACACAGTAACCAAAATAGACAAATCGATTACGGGAATTTTTCTATGGATTTCCAACCACCGCGCCGCAACGCAAGGCAGTCCGTCACTTTTGATAGAAAATATAATAAATTATTATTATTTATCTACTTCAAAACAAGTTTTTATAACACCGTCGTGTCACGCTGACTTTCGTTTGAGAAATAGTTAAACAAGGTGTAAATGAATTAACGCAAAATGAGGAACTACTTTTTTAGGAACATGATTCTGAGCAACTTTCATTACAAAACCGATTTGCCCAGAGCAACTTTATTTTTCACTTCTCCATACAAATCAACTGATCCACTCAGGCCAAAATGTACTGGAAAAGTAGTTTCTCATTTTGCGTTAATTCATTTACACTTTGTATATTGAAATTTTAGGATCTAAGCATTGAGTTATGCGACTTATTACAAGTCTTTTGACATGGTGTGGACCCACCTTTGTAATAGCACATAATTTCCCAAGCTAAAGTCTCCACAAAATAAAAGGCCCGTTTTGACAGTTCACGCCCATGAGTTTTAACCCCTAATGCGGAGGTAATAAAAGCCAACTGTTGCGTGCAAGCAAAGCGTACAAGTTGCATCTAGGAAAACCGCTTTCATTACCTACGCGTTACGGATTAAAACTTCATGGGCGTGAACTGTCAAAACGGGCCTTTTATTTTGTGAAGACTAGACATACAGGGTGAAATTAAATTAGCTGACCATATTTTGAGGAATGATAGTACCCATCATTGTGAACAACTTTCCCTATGAAACATATGGTCGCAAATGAAAAACATTTTTCGTCCCCCAGTACATTGCCCCGATCAGCTGATTTCAAGTTACTATGGGAGACCCAAATTTTTTTTTCGTATGCGACCATATGTTTAATAGGGAAAGTTGTTCACAATGATGGGTACTATCATTCCCCGAAATATGGTCAGCTAATTAAATGTCACCCTGTATAATAAGATAGTATAGCGTTAAACATTATTGCCATACGGGGACAGGCACAGAAGTGCTGTTGGGTGTGCCCAATATATCAAGTACCAATGCAATAACTCTGGCTTAAGATAGGTAATAAAACAATTTCACTTCTCATGCTCGTAAAGTTCGTCTTTATGTCGGGTATAGCCAGCATAAAATCAAATGTTATGTTCTAGAGCATAAAGTAAAATCTTCGTCTAAATCTCAGACTCTGACAAAGATCGTCAGGTAAACAGCCACATACACCTATGCTAAGTGCCACTGCCGGCGGCCAGAGACGGCTGCGGAGGCACGTCCAAAAAAAAAATGTTTAATGGCGGAAGTCCTTATTTTTTCTCGGTAATTTCAATTTGAAATTATTTCATACTAGCTGACCCGGCAGACTTCGTACTGCCTCAGTTTAATATGAACTTTATTGAATAGCAATAAAGTTAAAATTTACTCTAGAAAACGATTGACTCTAGAAAACGTTTGTATGGGAAATAGAAAAGGGCTGTTTTTAGGGTTTTCCCGGAAATTATTCGATTTTTTCTCGCCTTTTAAACCTTCCCTAGACCTCCACGAACATTTCAAGACTAAGATAAGATAAATCCGTTCAGCCGTTCTCGAGTTTTAGTGAGACTAACGAACAGCAATTCATTTTTATATGTATAGATTTACTTTTTTTTACAATATTCCTGTTTAATTTCCTCACAATCGAAGTGAAAAGTAGAGTGTATAACTCGTACATAAAACCGTGCGTTTTATGCCCTTGTTGTACAATCTACTATAGCACTAGGTAATCCTTTATTGCATTATTGATCAATACATCCACATCACCTGCTCGTAGTTTCAAAAGACGTTTTCACAATATCCCGATAATGCTCTTTATCTAGTAAACTACATGTTCTTGCTGATCTGACTGTTTAAAAATAGCTCTTAACTGGGAAGGGTCAAGAGTCATTGTAGTTCGCGATAAGGGCACAATAGAGGTTTATCATTTTGGTATCGATACGAGATAAGGCGCGTCAGTTGGGAGTTGGCCGGCGTCCGGGGTGCGTGCTTCCACCATGTTCATAGAACACACATAAATATGGTAAGTAAATAAACAAACACCCACAAACATTGCCCATGACCCTACACTAGGACTCACTAGGCGTGGGAAACAGCGGCACTAAAACTTCACAAAATAAAAGGCCCGTTTTGATAGTTCTCGCCCATGAAGTTTTAACCCGTAATGCGTAGGTAAAAAAGCCAACTGTTGCGTACAAGCAAAACGTACAAGTTGCACCTAGGAAAACCGCTTCTATTACCTACGCGTTAGGGGTTAAAACTTCATGGGCGTGAACTGTCAAAACGGGCCTTTTATTTTGTGAGGGGGAGTTTCTTGCCCTTCTTTGCTCCATCCCTAAGCCCACAACTTCCAAACGGGCGGTAGTATACAAAAATATTAATATTATATTGACGTTGACTAAGTAATATGTATGATTAAATGGTCAATAAAAATTTTGAACTGAACTGAACTGTGAAGACTTTAATATGTGAGAAATTGGAGAAACAGAGCAACACAAATATGTGAGAAATTCGAGACATGACATTGTATAGTTTCCTAGGTACGGACTGGTCTTTAAACAAACACAATCCTAGTTGGATATAGATGTCTTATTTAGAACATACACGCGAATTCCCATATACCAATTCCCATACACCAATTCCCATATACCAATTCCCATATACCAATTCCCATATACCAATTCCCATATACCAATTCCCATATACCAATTTTGATTATGTTATTTTATCCGCTTCCTATTATCAATTTCTTGATTGGCTTGCTATTCCATTCATTAGAGTTGAACAAATTACAATTCCAGTTTTACCAACATAAGTAGCTAATCAAGTCTAAATTAAAATGTCAACATTCTTGTTATCAACACATTAGGCTAAAATATCAATCAATGCTTACTGTTGCAAGTCATTTACTCGATTGGCTTCTGTTACAGAATCACATGTTTACGTTAGAGGAGTACTATCTCTTCTGTGGTTAGAGTCTAAGTTATATAACTTTTTGAGTATATTTTATAGTTTTTTTCTTACTTCGACTTCTATATTCCTCGGAAGGGAGTTTTTGGGTACAAGTGTCTTGTTGTTTTTGTTTATATTGACTTGTTTGTGACAATGGGATTCGAAGATACCATGCAAGAGTTTTGGAGAAGTGTACGCGAAAACTTGGCGTTATTGGTATGTGCGTGACGCGTCATAGATCGACTTCATACCTCGATCACAATTTAAGCGTTCGCTGTCTTCGATCATATCACAGATGATCATATATACCTTCGGGTATATATGATCGAAGGTTCGCCGTACTTGGACCAAGCATTTGTCGAATTCACGCCAGTGAGCACGCCCTAAAACGCAAAATGGAGTAGCACAGGGTGTAAAAGAAAGGTGTAGTCATATTTTAGGCCCTTACAACCCCCTAAATTTAGGAGGTTGTTAGGGACATCATTAATAATAAAAATAATAAAAATCTTTATTGTTAAATAAGTTTACAACTTTTAACAGTATCCCTAGACCCCACACTAGGATTCCCTGTGTCATCGGGACTAGTCTCTTTCGCCTTCGTTCTTGGTTTTATGTTATCTTAAATAAATTTCATTGAAAAAAAATATTTAATTACTTGAAATTTGAAATTTAAATAAACTAACTAACTTAAATCTAACATGCAGATCAACTGTTGACTATTAAAAACGGCTACCTATCAAGTTGTCTTCTTTATACGGTAAGACCTATACTAGTACAATTACCTATTGATTTGATTGATTAGCAAACTCAGCTGACCGCCCGGACCAAAATGTTTGGAGCAATGAAAAATAAAGTTGCTCTGATCAAATCGGTTTCATAGTAAAAGTTGCTCAGAATGGTATCCCTGACAACCCCCTAAAATATGACTACACCCTTCTGTTACACTCTGTATATTTAATAACTGACTAAACGTTACCATATGTACCATATCTTGTTTTGGGAAAACACTGTCCCAACAATATATCCATCAGATGTCGACGTCTGTGGCGCAGTGGTTGTGGCTCTGCCTAGCATGCGAGAGGTCCCGGGTTCGATTACCGGCTGCGGATAAAACAAAAAATAAACCCAGGTCTCTTGGATCACATGTTTGTTATGTCGCTGTTTCTGGTTCCCACGACACAGGGTATCCTATTGTGGGGCCACAAACAATGTATGTGCCTGTATGTAAATGTTTATATTTATCAGAGGAAATTACAGAGCGTTTATCCACCGACGCAACGTCACCGATACTTCGTTGTGGATGTGAACATAGGGGATACGAACCATAACGCCTGTCTCGCAAACCAGACTCAGAAACCAGTTTCCCACATCACCACAACAATGTTAGTCGTCTCTTCCAGGACTTGGAGACGACCGTGTACGTGAGCGTGGGCATCCTCGCCGCTGCCTGCCTGGTGCTGGTCATCATCAGCGCAGTGCTCTGCTTCAAGGTCAGCAGCCTGACACGGGCTGTCAAAGACCTGCAGGGCACGAACAGGCTGCGAGTCCAGTAAGTTATCACCGCTGGATTTTTGAGCTGTTGATACCTGCTGCAGTTATCAATGGCAGCTTTAGTTGAATTACACAGTACACACTGTCCACTGTCCTTGACCAAAGTAAACAGCCCATTAGAGTGCTTCATGAATCCAAAATTTGTACGTCCAGAGTAAAATAGAATATTCGACCTGACACCGTTTTCCAGATATTCTTACGCAATGTGTTCTATCTCCAGAAAGCTGAAGCTGGATTCCGACAAGAACCACGCGTTCCACAACCCCACGATTTCGCCTGACGAGGAGCTCTCCAAGCGAGGCTACTCCATGTACCAGCCCAGTGACGAAGACCTGGAGAGCGGCAGAGCAACCGAGCGGTACGTACCACCACCGTGGGGTGGGTCTCACTAGTGCCATTATTATTTCCCATTGATGGGGATTCTAATTCTGCTTGGATCACTCTTCCCATGTTTTTTAATCACGATCGTAGGTCAGGGAGCACTTATCCAGTGGAGAGCGCATAGATACATTTTCCTTTGAAACACAACTCACCAATTTACGGGCGGTGGCGGGGGACGAGGAAGAGAGCTGTGATTGGTCAGCCGCTGCGAAACTGTCTGGCGGCCCGTCATCGTACATAGGTTGCGTATGCGAACGTTTGTTGAATACAACAAAAGTTTGGCGAGCCGCATTCCCCCGCAGGCGCAGTCAATTAGCTATATAGTCTCTGTCGTAGGTACATGGTGGCAGGTGGATCTAACGCTTGTAGACAATGCGCTAAGGATAGCGAAACGAAACGATAACTTTTTATGTATGCGATTTGACATTTGGCATCGCTAAGGTGACGTCACCTAGCGAATCCAGCGTGCTGAGGAATGAAAGGTCTGTGTTGATGACAGGTTGTATCACTATTCCGGATTCTAATCGTATACCATGGAAGATAATATAGTAAGAGTGTTAATATAAACATACATACAGGCATAAACATTGCTTCTGGCCCCACACTAGGATACCCTGTGTCGTGGGAACCAGAAACAGCGACATCAAAAACATGTAAACATCCAAACCTGGGGTTTTTTTTGTCCCCCAGCCGGGATTCGAACCCAGGACCTCTCGCATGGTAGGCAGATGCGCAACCGCTCTGCGTAATATACCTAAGTGATTTATCTTAGGTAGACTATACGGACGTTCTAACGGTGATGAAAAACATCGTGAGGAAACCTTTTATCTCCATGACTGCGGCGAGCACTGGCTCCCTGTCACGTAAAACGGATTACTGGCTATAAATGGGCGCAATTTTGCATCTGCCGTCCCGTGTGGCAAAGTATCTGGAGAACTCTGTACTGCTCAGATAATTTTATGTTGTTACTACTACATTATTTTGTGTTTTAGTGAATTTCGTCTGTATATAAAAATGTAACTTCATGTTTTTACAATTTGGTAACGGCATCCACGAAACAGTCTATGCCTAGTGTGGGAGCCACCACTGTTTGAACTATATCTGTCAATGTTTTTTCGGAAATTAAATATTTTGAATTTTGAATTCAGAATTTTAGAATTTTGAAAAATAGCTGGATATTTATCAGACTCTTTATCTGAGGATTGAAAATTCGGTCTGGAGCTGAATCCAGCGAGGTAGGAACTAGCAACTTACAAGATTTACTATTAGGTACGACGACGTGTGAACAATATTTTATTGAATTCTTGTTCCTTTTGTTGAATTTGTTGATGGTTTCAAGTGGCGGGCCAGCTAGGATTACCGCGATAGATGCGTTCGTTACACACACAGCTGTGTCGGATATCGTAGATATAGATAACATTCCAACAGCTTACCTGATAACTGAAACGTTGATAGGTATGCTATAAGGTATGACTTGAAATATCTCAGGCGCATTCCCCATATTGGTCAGACAAAACAGAGTCTTCTTGACCCTGACAAGACACGAGACAGACGTCAAGCCCTAGACCCTAAGCCCACAACTTCTGAACGGGCGGTAGTATACAAAAATATTAATGTTATATTGACGTTGACTAAGTAATATGTATGATTTTATGGTCAATATTTTTTTTGAATTGAATTGAATTGCCTTTAGCCATACGGGGTGGCATAATATTGTACCCACTTTTAGCCAGTTTTTCATTGAGTACTCCATTTTGCGTGACAGGCGGCTAACCCATCGTTAAGACTTTAGCATATTGTTATTAAATATTGCCATATCCAAGTTATTATTTATCACTAACGACCCCTCTCCTCCAGACAGACGAGCGGGCAGTTCGTAGAGGAGCTAGAACGGGAGATCGACCACAGGCAACATCGACAACAAGTACAGCAACACAACAACACACAGCAACAAGGGTCGACGGCCCCGCCGTTTCTGTTGCAAGCCATCCAGGAGAACAAACGGAAGAGCAGAAACGCCAGTCTTGCCAACATAAATCCTGTAGCAAGCGCGGGAAATGGCCGCGCTAGTGAAACTAACCCTAACTTCATTTACTAAAGTTTGTTGTGTTCAAACATTCATGATATTTGAAATTCAGTGGGTTTTGTGCTGAGAGGTTATGATTGCTTTGGTTTGGTCACTTGAGCCAAAGCTGGCAGTTCCTGCAATAGTTAAATAGCAATTCACAGTTTGTGTATTGTTGACTATCATTGCTACTGTTGAATGTTCAGTGATGACGATTGTTAATTTATCATTAGATTCTTGCATCGAGGACGCAAAAGATGTTTCTATCTATTGGTAAATTTGCGAAGTAACATAACATTTACATACAGGGAAATACACAGGGGAATACTTCTGGCCACACACACACACTAGTACCTACACTAACCCTATGTTGTGGAAACCAGAATCCAAGACCTGGGATTTTTTTATTCTTACTTCCCAGCTGGGCCTGGTTGAGAGGCCAGGATTCGAACCCAGGACCTCTCGACCACAACCACAGAGGTCTTCAAATAAAGACTTTGAGTGAAAATGTAGGTTAAATCCTAAATGTCGTAGGAGGTCTTTTCTATACGTTTTCGAAAGGAAAATGTTCATGAAGCCCTTAGCGTTATTTTATTATAAGATATTTACAAAAATATAAGAAACAAAACATATCACTAGTTTTATTTATTATCAATTCTTTTTCATTTTATAAGTTGGTGTACCTAAGACCTAAGAAATGAGAAATAAATTTTCAGTAGTAAGTAACACGTTTATTAAAACATTCTGTAACAATCTTACTATTCTTGTAAGTATCAAATCAACAACAATAATGTATTTAGATAATATAAATTAAAGTAATTAACAAACAAGTAGGTGACAAAAGTAGTCACCTCCTCAATGTTCCATCTATTTATAAATAAAATAACTGGCAAATAACAATAAACTAGAAAGATTATTTTGTACTCATTTCTTTTCGCTGCTTTGGATAACTTAGAACTACACTACATTTCTAGACAACGTAAAGATGTAATCATTAAAATAAACTTTCAATTAAATACCATCTTGTGATAGTCGTTATACTTACCTAATACATATTGCTATCGCTATTAATAAGTAAAGTAGCCGACTATGGTGTCCCTCTTTTGAGTCCTCACGACCCTGGGTCCCGAGTCGATTATGCAAGTCGAATAGCATTAGCGTTTCGATTTCTAAAAAGAACGAGAAACACCGCATGGCGGTGCCTACTTTTTTGGAAACCTACTGCCAAATTGGCATTTTCCGCTCTTGGGTTGGGTCCTTTACGAGACTGGAGAACCTTGATGGACGCTAAAATATGGTCACCTCTTTACGTTATATCCTTTAACCTATGCTATAACAAACTTGGCGATATATTGCACAAATTATTGATCAGATCAATCGCTGTCTATGATCACATGCTTAATCTTCCTCACGACAGGTCTAATGTGACCTCTTGGGGGGCTCGACCTCTTTCTGCATCTACCATCATAACCTGGAACACACCTGGACTTTGGACTGGAGATATCATTCCCTTGAATATACCTGTAGTTCCCTTTCTTCCTTCCACTGTTGTAGTTGGTGTACTTTTCTCTCTTTTCTTCTTCCTTCACGATTTTCTTTTGTCTGCTCTTTTGGGTCTTATTTGCTTCATGGGCGTCCAAGATGTCTTGAATGCTCTTGTAGGCATCTGTGTTTTCTGGATTCGTCGCGCCATAGTTCACATATGGTTTGAAGTTTCTTAGTCCTTCTTGGGGGAATCCTATAGCCTGTTGTTTCTCCAGGGTTTCTAGCTGTTTGAAGTAGTTGTAAGCCTCTGGGTCGCTGCTTTGGGTGATCGGCTTGAAGTCCCCATAGCTGAGGAATTTGAAGGAGGGCTTCGTCGGAGCCGGTTCTTTGCCTAAATTCTGGTGAAGTTGTTGGTGAGCTAGCAATTTTACGTACGCCTCGTAGCCTGGATCAATCTGCAATGAAATAGAATGTAAACTCGTAAATTGTACAATGTACGAAATGAAAACTTGGCGTCGAAGATAAGAGGAAGTCCTCAAGGTCGTAGAAAGTACAAGGAAAGAAGAAGTACTATGGTAACACAAGCAAGATGCAGGGTGTACAGTAAGTAACGAAATTATAATCCGTTTATTCTGGCGCTATCGTTCGACATAACGATATCGGATACAAAATACAAAAATACAAAAAGGTTTATTTTGTTCTCTCACATAGCTTTACAGGTGAAACTTAACTTAGGTGCTGTGTGTTCTGTCATATCTATGTGAGAGACTGGTATCCGTACTAGGAGATCCTGTTTGACAGATTACCAGCCTCTCCCGACGCTGAACCGGAGTAATCAAGGTACCCAAGGTAGGTGCAATTTAATTATCAGATAGGTAAGAGAGTGTTATGGTGTGGAGTGTCAGAGATTGCAAGTGTGCGTAAGTGAGGTGTGTGTGGGGTGAGTGAGATATGAGACACATCTCTTGCCAGACAAGAGAATTTGTCCGAGATGGAGAAGACCGAGCCTTGTTTGACACTTGGCGAGAAGTCCTCCCAAATACGTCGACTGAGAGACAAATACTAGACTAGCATGCTAACATGCTAAGCACTTTGGGTATCGCTGCATAGGACCTACCTACTAAAATATGGATAATGGTGGCGGAGGAGCCTACAGGCGGAGATCATGATGTGCAGTCACCTGAGTCCCAGAAGCAGTCACGTCATCCTCGAAATTCAGCTGTGACTTCTTATCCGCCGCATCAAACCTGAGTTGACCTGCGCCCGCGTCGGCTCCGTAACCAAACGCGGGGCCAATTGTAGCTGGATATAACTCCCGGTCAGAGGTCTTCCCGTAGACGTGCTCGAAAACTTTGTAGTCGTCCGTCCAGAATTGGGAGACACCTGGGGATTGCAATCATCATCATCATCATCATCGTAATCATCAGCTGGTACGTCCGATGGTCCGAGGATAATCGACTCTACATGATTTCTCTAGATATGGTTGGCACAGGAAACCTTCGTTACTCCGTCGCGCGTCGTTCGGGCTACCGCTGTCACGCAAAATGGAGCAGGGGACCAATTTTTATTTTCGATTCCCAGAAAAACTAGCATTTCATCGCAGAAGAAAAGCACTTTGGTATAAAAAGTGACTGCCAGCTATCCATTAAACATCTTTTTATCATCAAATTAAGAATGAACGATATTTAAAAGCCAACCCCACATGTCTGCCACCCTGTCTGGGAAAAGGCGTGATGCACAATTCTGCCCCCGATAGTAAGAAGGGCGCATCTAACATTTTTTCCGAAATTGAGTTGAATATAGGGCCGTGATCAGCAAAAAAAGACGCATCTGCTCATTTTTGAAGTAAAACTTCTTGGGGCACGGGGGTAAAATTTATTTAACCTCTCAACTGTGGGTTATTCATATATTTGCTTTTCAATGCTACTAGCCGGGTGCTATCACGAGTGGCTAAGAAATGTAACGGAAATTGGAATCGGTGACGTCAGGGTCGGCTGAAGACTTTTAAAACCGCAACTATTTTCAATACGGTTTTTAACTAATCAGATAAGATAATAATACATTCGTACAATAAAGAATGTTAATTAGTGAGAGAAAAACCTGATGAAACGTTAACAAATAAAAATTATTTTAAGCATTCTTCCACGAGTTCTTGATTTCCGGTATGGCCAAGATAGATGGCGCCGCCGCCGCCGCCGCCGCTGGCTGGGACTTCAAACAAAACCAACTAGCATGACTCAAACTACTTCGTTCAACCTCTTTGTTGGAACCGGAACTTATGTTTGACAGCTGTGCGATGCGATCCATACAGTTTGTAAGAAAAGAGTTTCATCAATGTCACACGGGTCGATATGGATTTCTAAAACAAGCAAAGCAATGCATACATTTGAGCGAGACGGCTTAAAGACGTGACGTCAGATGGTATATAATCTGAGCGAGATGCAAATAGTAGTGACCTCAGGTAGTGACACTATTGAATGAGTTAAGTAGGACAAATTGTAGATAAGGAATGGTGGGAAATAAATGACATGACGTATTAAAAGTAAGTACAAGTATAAAATAATTTCAAATAATCGGACGTCTGAAACTTAAAAGTAACTTGAAGCAGAGATTGGATCTCAAAATTGGAAATTTAAATCTCTTTTAGTATAGGTACCACTTAATGATCTAGCTACAGAAGTTTTACTTCTAACACGTGTACGGTGCTACACGCGTTTTTTTTTTTTATTTGTCTAGCTCGTCCGTACACGGAGTTCTGTAACGTATAAGGGCGCATTTGTCAATGCATGATGTACGAGTACTAAGCCAAAAGGGCGCATTGGATATAAACTTAAATGAAAAGGCTTATTTGCGTACATGTGTCCTTTTCTTTCGGAAAATTTCAATCACTTCAGAAATTGAAAAGACACATTTTCTTCTGAACGAAGTAGGTAAGACGTAAGTGATCAAGTTCAAGTTCAAGTTCAAAATTTTTATTGACCATAAAATCATACATATTACTTAGTCAACGTCAATATAATATTAATATTTTTGCATACTACCGCCCGTTCGGAAGTTGTGGGCTTAGGGATGGAGCAAAGAAGGGCAAGAAACCTCCCCCGTACCTCTTTTAAAATATCAGAGCCTTAAAAATACAATGTTATGTATTTCTACTTAAGTCTAAGGAAATACACCGAGGAGAGACGTACTGACTCAGTCCATCGCCCCTCTTTGGATTTCTGTGCGCTGAGATGGTAAAGACCATGCAGTTTTGTCATCTAAATATTCTTTTACACTGTAATATGACTTCTTCAATAGGCCGTTTTTGACATAGTTTTTGAACCTCCTTTCTGGTAGGTCCGTTGCTTCATTAGGTATTTTATTATAAAAACTAACACATACTCCCATAAAAGAGTGAGCAACCTTACTGAGTCTGAACGCGGGCATAGCAATCTTATTTCTATTTCTAGTGCCAATACTATGATTATGACCTAAAGTCTTAAATAAACCTATGTTTTTTCTGGTATACATGATATTTTCATAAATGTATTGACAGGTAACAGTAAGTATATTGATATTTTTGAATTTGTCCCTTAGTGATTGCCTAGCATCTAGTTGATAGATAGCCCTTTGCGCATGATTCACATGCGCCTTTGCAATCTATTTTTTCACTTAGTTATTTAAACGCATGTGGCAAATGGGCCTATTCTATCTAGTATATCAATTAAATTTTTAGACGCATGTGCGGTAAATGCGTCCTACTTTGCTGTGAACTTTTTTTGTCGTCGCTGGAATACTACATTGGAAAGACGCTAGTGCACATAAGTGCCCTTTAAGCTAAGCACTGGAGTCCCGATCGGGGCGGGAGGGGGTGGCGTGTTCGACGATCGATCAGTTGCGCCCGAGTAGTCGTGCAGAGAGCCTGTGCTGCTAAGTTTAAAGGACGTAAATGGCTATTTGCGACTTTTCAACCTGATATTGACTATTTTTCTAACATTTTTTTGCTAAGAAGAAAAGGAAAATTCTTAATAATTCAATAAATAATTAAAATATAGAAAAATTATCGATTACACATTATATATAACATAATAGCAAACCCATTTTATTGCATCGATAGAATATGTTTATAGTTTTCCTTTGTGAGACAGCCAGGCATTAAAATATTTTTTACATAAAACATTTTTATCTCGGTTTGAACATGATGCTACATGCGCCTTTCTTATTATCGGGGGCAGAATTGTGCTTCTGCCACCCTGTCTGGGAAAAGGCGTGATGCTGTGCTGGGATAGAGAATAGGCCTCACTCAGCGGCGGCGAGTCGATGGAGGCTGTGTATAGAGAATAGGCCTCACTCAGCGGCGGGTCGATGGAGGCTGTGTATAGAGAATAGGCCTCACTCAGCGGCGGGTCGATGGAGGCTGTGTATAGAGAATAGGCCTCACTCAGCGGCGGGTCGATGGAGGCTGTGTATAGAGAATAGGCCTCACTCAGCGGCGGGTCGATGGAGGCTGTGTATAGAGAATAGGCCTCACTCAGCGGCGGGTCGATGGAGGCTGTGTATAGAGAATAGGCCTCACTCAGCGGCGGCGGGTCGATGGAGGCTGTGTATAGAGAATAGGCCTCACTCAGCGGCGGGTCGATGGAGGCTGTGTATAGAGAATAGGCCTCACTCAGCGGCGGCGGGTCGATGGAGGCTGTGTATAGAGAATAGGCCTCACTCAGCGGCGGGTCGATGGAGGCTGTGTATAGAGAATAGGCCTCACTCAGCGGCGGGTCGATGGAGGCTGTGTATAGAGAATAGGCCTCACTCAGCGGCGGCGGGTCGATGGAGGCTGTGTATAGAGAATAGGCCTCACTCAGCGGCGGGTCGATGGAGGCTGTGTATTAGTGTACGTTAAACATCGATAGTTTGGTAATTCGATAGTATCGATAGTTTTACTAAAAACTATCGATAGTATCGATAGCCTATCGATAGTTTCATTTTTTTGGCTAAGCGTGATATCAAAAAAAAAATTACACGAAACGGAGTTTTATTTTTATATATTCGAAATAGAAATAAAAAAAATCAGCATTCATCATAATAATTATGTTGCTATTTTGATGATTGATTTGTGACTTTAATTATTAAAGTCTAAAATCAATCATCAAAATAGCAGCTATTTTGTTTTTAAACAACAATTAGTTTAATCTCTTTTCTTTTAACCTATTTCTGCGTTTTAAACAGTTTGTGGATGTTTTCTCGCAACATTGAAGTTGTTATAACAAATAACAACTTCAATGTTGCGAGAAAACATCCACAAACTGACTTTTTTCGTGTAAATAAATGATTTACGTACGGTAATTCCCCTACCATAGAACACAATCTCAAACCTGCATGCCTCGCTTCTAGGGATGTAACAGTATTACTCAAGTAAACAATCGATCGATAGTTTAGAAAAACTATCGATAGTATCGATAGCCATTTACTATCGATACTATCGATAGTCTATCGATGTTTAACGTACACTACTGTGTATAGAGAATAGGCCTCACTCAGCGGCGGCGGGTCGATGGAGGCTGTGTATAGAGAATAGGCCTCACTCAGCGGCGGGTCGATGGAGGCTGTGTATAGAGAATAGGCCTCACTCAGCGGCGGGTCGATGGAGGCTGTGTATAGAGAATAGGCCTCACTCAGCGGCGGCGGGTCGATGGAGGCTGTGTATAGAGAATAGGCCTCACTCAGCGGCGGGTCGATGGAGGCTGTGTATAGAGAATAGGCCTCACTCAGCGGCGGCGGGTCGATGGAGGCTGTGTATAGAGAATAGGCCTCACTCAGCGGCGGGTCGATGGAGGCTGTGTATAGAGAATAGGCCTCACTCAGCGGCGGGTCGATGGAGGCTGTGTATAGAGAATAGGCCTCACTCAGCGGCGGGTCGATGGAGGCTGTGTATAGAGAATAGGCCTCACTCAGCGGCGGGTCGATGGAGGCTGTGTATAGAGAATAGGCCTCACTCAGCGGCGGCGGGTCGATGGAGGCTGTGTATAGAGAATAGGCCTCACTCAGCGGCGGGTCGATGGAGGCTGTGTATAGAGAATAGGCCTCACTCAGCGGCGGCGGGTCGATGGAGGCTGTGTATAGAGAATAGGCCTCACTCAGCGGCGGGTCGATGGAGGCTGTGTATAGAGAATAGGCCTCACTCAGCGGCGGGTCGATGGAGGCTGTGTATATTGATAGCTTAGCCCATATTGATCCATACTGATTCTCTATATTGTCAATCCTGTGGTTATGGGACACCATCACAGCTGCAGAAACTCCCGTCCCGTTATCTCGACTAAGAAAATCATGGAACCAAAGAAACGCAATATTGGAGTTTTGATCTCTCTATGGACTTAGCAAGTAAATACAAGAAATTCTAAAACGATACTTTCCCTGGATTATGTGAATAAACCACATTATTGTATGTATCTTTACAGGCAAATACCAATAAAAGACATGTCCATAAAAATAACAGTCAACAAATCAAACCGTAAAAAAGTCTACCCTACCAGACAACTTCTGTACCTACCTACTACTGGTAAACTTGTAAAAGTCTACTTTCAGACCTAAGTCCAGGGAAAAAAGGCTACATGTCAATTTCGCCGATGGTACTTGCAGCTCCAGTTGCAATGTCCGTTTCACATTGCAAATAACAAGATGACTTTCGATTTCATGTTGAAGTTAGTTGATGGCAAACAAGGAACTTTGCTACTGCTCATACAAACCGGAACATATCTGTCGGATTGGTCTGCCAAGAGGTTTAACGAGAGCTTCATCGATGAAACCTCCCAACCATGTATGTTATGGTAATAAATTGTGACTGTGTGAAACTGTTTTTGTTTAATTATTTTATTGTAGTTTATAAGATGTTTGTGATTGCTATGCCCAAATGAGATTGTAAGATTACATGTACATTTATGGCAATATACTATACTATACTAAATAGTCTAGTCGTCCGTCACCACGAATAATCAAAATAAAATCGGTCAGTCTGATTATTAAAAACTATTTTGGATGGTGGCAATATACACCAAATCTGAAATAAAACGAAGTACTAGTTTTAACTAAAGATGAATAATGTTTAAAAACTACCACGACTTTTTGTAAATTATTTGCAGGTCCAGATAAGTCTGTTCAAGACAATATCAATCTTCAAAAGCCGGCCTAATATGATCGATCGATCGACCCCAACATCGCACTCACAAATAGCCTTAATGATATGATAGATAACCGCCGACCTTCGATAGAAGATGGTACTCGAAGAAGAAGAATAAGATCGATAGGTTCGTCATTCGGTCCGGCCTTGTATGTCCAAGTAAAAATGTCATCAAACAAGTAATAACACCAGACACGTGCTCCAGAGGTAAACGCCACGCTAATTCCACTTTCACTGTTTACCGAGAAATCATTATTAGTTCCACTTATCCCCAGTAGGAAGATATATTCCTATTGCGAGCTGTCATTAGTACGGATTCATCTTACTCTTACATGCATTGTTTGGGTTCTCCCACGGTGTTGTAACAGGTCGTGGAATCCAGAAGTGACAATACACAGCTTATACGTGTCAATCATTCATGCATGATATAACGAATAGATGATAATAAAACGGATTATAAGCTTAGGAGACCGATTCTCGTCTGTATAGAAAATTTGTCGAATTCGACAAAGGGGAGGTCCTTCGTCATTCAATAGGCGAAGGACCAATCGCGAAGGACCTTCGCCTATATCAATGCGAAGGACCTAATGGGTGAGAATAGGCCTAGGTATTTGAGGTTGCTCATTAATTAGCGCGGCGATGGGTTAACCCCTATTACGCGAAATAGTGCATTGATAGCTAACGAACGGTAGGCAGAACGTGCCTTTTGCCTCCCCGATTGGAGAAGTGTGCGCGTGTTTTACCCTTATTATTTTCATTTATACTTTATTGCACAAAACATAACATTTACACGTAACATTTACACACGTAACATTTACAAAAAGGTATGTACAAAGGCGAGCTTATCTCTAAAAAGAGATTTCTTCCAGCAAACCTAGGCATGACAGGAAAAAACGGATTATATATTATCTTTTTTAGGGTTTCGTATCTCTGAAGGAGAAACCCTTAGAGGATCACACGTGCGTCTGTCCGTCCGTCCGTCCGTCACAGACAATTTACTCAGAACATATTGGACCGATGAAGTTGAAAATTGGTACACATATCAATATCTGTGACCCAAAGACAGAGGTGCAATGTAAATATATAAATATGGAATATAAGGGCCACTTTTGGGGGGCCAAATGAGAAAAAAAAAATAAAAAAAAAACGAAATATGCCGTGTCACATATCAAAGTACATGGTGTGAGGATCTTATATGTAAGTATGTATTTTTATAATATTTTTTAAGACTTAATTTGATAAAGTTGTATATCAATGGTCAATAATATGACCGATTCGCATGTCATCAAAACCTCTAGGGTACTTCCCGAAGTCCTAAAAATCTGAAATTTGGTATGCAAGCACATGTTTGCACCCATATCCCTTAAAAACTCCCAAATCTACAACTTTGACCCCCTAACCCACTAAACCTGGGGTGCAAAGTTTGTATGAAAAACTGAATTTTAGGGTACTTTTAAGGTATTTTGTCGGTTTTAGTCCTATTATTGTTGCACGAAACCCTCTCAACGCGAGTCCAACTCGCACTTGGCAGCTTATTTCAGTATGTAGAGGCTATATTCCACACAACGCAGATATTGCCAGGCAGCGCAGGCGTCGTCTTTGTTTTTTTGCACAATTTAATTGAAGTTGGTAGCACTATTCTCTTCAAGCCACCAAGTCAAAGGTTTTTTGGGGCCATACCAGTTGAGAGGTTATACGGTGATTGGTTATAACAAACATAACGTCACCTCTTTTCCCGTACGGGGTGGCAGATGCCCATTGTGCCTCTGCCATCCCCTATTATCAGTTGTGTTGATGAAGATGGGGATGATGAACTTACCTGATGATGCCTTAGTAACTCCACCGCCACCGTTGATCGTGTAAGCTACGAGGACGCTAACAGCAAGCCAGTTCATCTGAAATTAACAATATAACAGCATTTAATCATATTAATTTAGCATTTCAGGAAAGTAATACCATGCTTGGTTTACACGGATGTCAAAGATTGCCAATATCCCGTAACTTGGTGTTTGCGGAAGTTTGGCAAGCCTTGGTGGCAAGAATTTAAATCAAACATAAGGCTTTTCTATTAGCCCGTTTCGGCGAAGACACAGAGTTGACATCCTCAAAATTGTTAAAATGTCTACATACCAAATGGAATATCTTACAATGTCGCCGATACGATTAATCTCTACAGTCTAAGAGTTATGTATGTCAGTTGTCATGAAAAACAATCGGCTCCAACACCCAATAATACTGTATACGGGATTGCGCGCCCCAGTTAGCGGTTCCATGATTCGTTAGCACCGCTAATTCAATATGGGCTAAAATAATTATCGTCAATTAAAATTAATTAAAACTTTGAACACATCTCGAAAAATCTTTCTACGCCTAAATGGTCTAGCCCCTATGCAACTTAAAATATTAACCGCTAAGGCACACCTAAATCTAAGAGAATAATGGGATGAGCACGAGAGCACAAACTCCCTATTCTGGGGCGCAGTATCCCGTGAGCAGTTGCCTAAATTGTCGCCAACCTCCGATAGGAGATGGCACCCAAAGAAGGAGGAAAACACACCTGTGCATCTGCCACCTCGTATACGAAAGGCGTGACGCTACATTATTGAAATAAAAACACTCGACTCACCTTGAAAACTCCGTGTTATTCCATGCCGATGCTCTCGCCTCTCCACAGGCGTTACGAAAGTAACCACCAACAGTGAAAACCGTACCCTATATAACGTAGCTATACATAACTATATATAAGCTTTGGATGGGGATATCGGAGTGGTCTCGATTTCTGCGCGTGCGGCTCTTATGTGGCGAACTTGGTAGAAACGTTCAGGAAAGTATCTGTCAAGCTGAGAAACCTTTGACTAACTTTTAGCAAGTTCTGTTTAGTATTAGTATTAGTATATTAGTATATTTATTGCCATATCTTACAATGTCAATCTTGCTCTTTGGGCATAGCATTGGCTTTTATGATTCAGTTTCTGAATTCTCTACTATACTTACACGCTGGGTAGCGTAAGGACAATCCAGTCCTTGGAACAATATTGACATTAAAATTATAAAAAAAAATGACATTAAAATTATTTTGACAATGGGTACCAAGACGTCAATGAATGTCTAATTTTTAACTTTGGTACCCACTGTCAAACTAATTTCAATGTATTTTTTTTTTTTTTTACAAAAAAAATAAAAAAAATGGCTCCAGCCAGCCGGTTAAAGAGAACTTGTCCAAATAAATCTACAAAACACGTGACACGGCGATATTAACCTAACTTGTTACATAACACAGCGTCACGCCTTTTCCCATACGGGGTGGCAGAGGCACAACGAGCCCACTTTTAGCCTTTTATTCAACGCTCCTTATTGCGTGACAGGGGGCTAGCCCATCATCCCCGCGGCTACGGAGCAGTGAAGGTTTCCTCACGCACGATGTTAGACTTTGAACAAGAAATTTAATTGAAGATTCATTTCATTCATTTACAAAGTACTTTACTGTCAGAAATAAATTATTGAAACAAGCACACTAGTCTTTAAATACTTAGTGACAATACAACTAAAGGTATAATAGGTTCGCTTAACAGGCTGACAGCGCCTTTGAACGCTTAGGGCTATAGAAAAAAAATTAGTTAAATTGTGATTACGTTGTGATAATGTTGTTGACAACTGGCAACATTGAATGTAGTTTTTAATTACTTTTTAATTTTCTGTGTTGTATTTCCGTTTCCTTCTGCTTGAATGCGACCGCCATTTTTTTTTATCAACACCATAATCAAGAAAGACAAATCAAACAATCTTCGCAAACATCCGCAAGTCACAGTTGGCAGCACTGCACGAGTCAGAAGCAGGACGGAGCTATTGGTGTGTCTCTCGTACTCATAGGTCGCTGGTTCAAATCCGGCTCGAAGGAACATATTCGCGGGAGCTTAGCTTAGTGGCGGACTGGAAACACTGGATTCTCACAATTATTCGTATTTATTACGTGCAAGCACACACTACTATGTTTGCAGAAGGAAACGGAAATACAACACAGAAAATTAAAAAGTAATTAAAAACTACATTCAATGTTGCCAGTTGTCAACAAATGTCTATTTATGGTATAGTACAATTTATTGCTATGCGAGGAAGCCAAAAAACCGTAAGGACCGATTTCGTTTATTTTGTATAATATTGTGAATTGTTAGACATCATTCGCATATCGCATAGTCGCACAGGACTATCCCCCGGTATCTGAGACGCTGATCAAACGATACGATTAGCTAACAGAGCGATTAACTGATTTCAGCCAATCACGTGCCGCCATTAACCAGTCGTGCACCACCATTTTGAATTAATCACCGATTAGGTAATCGTGACCTATGATCAGTGGCTCAGAAACTGTGGGTAAGTAAGATCATGGTTTTTAACTTGGCGAATTATCTCACGAGTCACGTCACGACAGATTCGTCCCAGCCAACCTGCCGCCGCCGCCGGTAACCTTACAAGCTCACATGTCCGCGACATGCCGGCCCGGACTGTCCGCCCCACAGTGCGAGGGAAAGTCAAGTTCAACCTCCTCTACCCCCGAACTGAGAGCGTCACGCGTTTTCCCATACGGGGTAGAGCCATAATTTTCGCCAGTTCTTTCATAATTCATAATTTCTTCATTGCACACAAATAATTGAAAGACAAGAAGACTTACGTAAAAGCACATATACTATAATACTATACTAATACAGATAGACCACCTAGAACAAAATAAGACACCGACGTAAACTGAGATGCTACGGAAGCTTCTTTAGTTCGAGGCCACTATCGCTTGGTGCAGCACCATCGATAAATTGCAAATACCACGAGATGGCTCAAAGATATATAGGATTTATTCTAAAATTAGCGCCACCTATAAGTATGTTAACTGAAACCATGGCGTTCAAAGTAAAAATCTTACTTCTCACGCCATCTCTTTTTTACGAATGGTTACTTACTATTCTAATTTGTATGGGATGAGCACCCTGTGGTAAAAGTAAGTACCTGCACGGACGCTCTAACGGTGATGGAAAACAAAGTGTGGAAACCTTTATTACTCCATAGCTGTGGCCATGGGCTAGCCCCTGTCACGCAACACAGCAGTGAAAGCCAGTTCAACCTCCTCTCCTCCCGAACTGACAACGTGACGCGTTTTCCCATAAATATATCTATAAGTACTTATGTCCATTTCATTTTCATGAAGCTTTCATATGTGAGGGTTGTCTCGACAGACATCCTGGATCGCGGATCGCTGGATCGCCCGAACCAAGATGGATCGTTTGGTGTGGATCCAGCTTTGATACATGGTCAGCATAGGGATTCGAGCCTACCGTGTGACTTTGACTACAGAACCATGGACGCTCCAAATAAAAGTAAGTAGATTTAGTTTTTTTTGTATTTGTTAATATAGGCGACAACAGAAATACATCAACTGTGAAAATTTCAACTGTCTAGCTACCACGGTTCATGAGATACAGCCTGGTGACAGACAGACAGGCAGACGGACAGCGAAGTCTCAGAAATAGGGTCCCGTTTGGCACCCTTTGGGTACGGAACCCTAAAAAAATGACTGGCTGTAAGTGATGCTAACGCGAAGACGGTAAAATTACATCTCTATTAAGCTGTTTAGTCTCGCTCCCGGTTAACTTGAGCACCACACCGGTTTGTACCAAGCATGAGTTACTCAGATCATACTGGCAACTAATAAGTTCATTCTTCATGTCTAGGTTACTCTTGACAGTTTGACAGTGATATAGGGGCCAATTAGTATTAGCTTGACAGGTAAAATAGCTCTTCTAGTTAGTTAAACATTTATTGGGATTTTGCCCGACAATGGCAAAGCCAAAAGGAGGGATGTATGATTTCGACCGGTATTTGTGTATGTTTATCTGGGGCCGCGAGTCACGTTTACCGTACATGTATGGCTTGGCAGTGTCTATAGCGAGAGCGCAAACTCCGGATTGTTTGTAGCGTCTCGGTGGCGGCACCCCCCCCCGGTCGACAAGTTAAAACAGGTTATTTTACGCCCTCGCTATTGCCACTGACACGCAATTCTGTTCGCGACTCCCGGCCCTGTTCCCCAGAACACCTAAACTACTTTATCTGACGGCCTCAGCTGTAGAGATTCTGCCCCACAAGCTAGAGATTCTGGGTTCAAATCCCCGCGACCGTGCGTGGTGGGAGAAGGATAATCGCCTGGACTTGGGTGTTGTTTGGATGTCGCTGTTTCTAGTTCTCATTATCCTAGAATGCAAAAATTTGAGAAAAAAAAAAGTTTACAAAGGCGAGCTTATATCCAAAAAGAGATCTATTCCAGTCAACCAAATTCTATGCTCGCGTCTGTATATTATAAATTATTGTTTTGCATTATGTGTTACTTGCTACTTGTTACTTGCTACTCATCTCGCAAATTAGATTGATTAATGACTTGATTGCACACCGGATTTCCGGAATGAGTTTAACGTTGGTGAAGAAAGGCTGGTTTATCTAACCAGGCAAAAAGTTGGTACAGTCAGCTAAAGATATGTATGCACGCTAGATACTCAAATAGATCTCTACAATCTACACAAGAACTAGAAACTATGAATGAACTAGAAAATATGACGAACTCACGCACGACGAATCGAATGAGACCAACTCGATGGTTTTACAATAAGTAATCAATCATCCTAGGGTCCCTCTGTTGCACGACACGACCTAACAAAGGGGTGTGTATACTTTCAGTGTGCTAGCAGATTTAGACCCCTGTAGATGTACTAACATTGCGAGATTCCGTGATAATAATACAGGTTCGACAAGACGACATCCATGCTCATAAAGGGGCATGCCAATAGTGTCGTCATGCCTGTAGCCTGTAGTTAACTTCTTGTACGGTCGGCTAGAAAGGTTTTATGTTACTTATTGACAACATAACATAACGTCACGGGTTTTCTAGTGGCAGAGGCACAGTTGTGCCCACTTTTAGTCAGTTATTGAATGCTTCAACTATGCAGCATGCAACTATGGAGTAATCAGAATAGGTACCCTATTAGGTAATCCCAGCAGTTGGACATAAAGTCTCGTAATAATAGTAGGATGGCATTGTTAGATATTATGTCCTATCCATCCATATGCTTGGTTTGCTGGAAGTACATAAAAAAAACGGTCAAGTGCGAGAAGGACTCGCGGACCAAGGGTTCCGATCACACTTGGTGATTGTTACCTCGTAACTATAGGTTTCTACATTCAAAATCCAGTATGATGTCATTGATGATGTAAACCAAATTGAATATTTTTGTAGAAAGACAGTTTGCAGTTTTTAGATTTTTCCCTTTACTTGTGCTATAAGACCTTGCATTATGCCAAATTTCATGATTGTGGGCCTACGGGAAGTATCCTATAGGTTTTGGGTCCATTGCGACTATACTATGAAAATTCAAAAAAAATACAGCATAAACAGTCGTAGCATTCGGTTGCGTTGACCTAGAAGATTGATTTTTTCACAGGATATGCGATCAGTTTGATACGTCCACGCGTTCTTGATATAAGGTCTTGAACTCTTGACACACGGACGGACAGACAACAAAGTGATCCTATAAGGTTTCCTTTTTTCCTTTAAGGATCGGAACCCTAATAAGAAAACAGATGCTTGTAAAGTAAATCGAGTAGGCCTCCTCCATTATGATCGAAAGCCATATTTGACAGGGCATGAAGTTTTGCTAACAGATAGACTAAGAAATATCTAATATTTCCAGGCACAAAGAGCTCCATGCATACCTAAAATCTAACCCGTTGGTTTACTGCCCCGCGTAGCGTAGGTACGCCTCATTATGACATGACTGACATGAAGTCGGAATTTGGGTGAAGATGGGTGTGTCCTGAACTGTTACATCATTCTACCTAATGCAGGATTCACGATGGATGATAATGGAGGACAGAAGAAATGGTCAACTGTCCAATGAGGTTAGTAATAATATCTAAGTAGATACCTTCCTATACTCGTATAACTAGGTTAGGTAACTACGTAGGTATCAAATTGGATACAATCATCCTCATCAGATATATCGGACGAATTCATCACTTTCCTGTGCAACAGTCCAGAAGCAGGTTAGAGCCTCTAACTTAGAGGTATCGACACTGCGACAGATCGGGCGGAAACTCGACCATTTTCACTTTCATACTCTCTATCTCGCGGCAAATTGCACACATCCGTACAGAGTGCGTCTACCCAGCCCTGCCTCGTCGCAAACGCAATCTGTAATTATTGTTGTTTGAGAAAAGCGTAGGAAATGCAAATGTGTTATTAGGAAATGTTCTGCTGAGTTTATTGAACTGGAACTGTACTCTTGTCTTGACGTCTATTGCCCGGGAATACAGTCGCTAAATGGTGTGTCTGATGTGGGATACAGGCTTTGCACGCATGATCCTGTAAAACTTTCGTAGGGCGGGGTAGGTGGGTACCTACCTTAGTTACAGCACGTTCCCGATGACTACACGAATAAATCTTGATTAGTAATATTATGATTTATTTATGTTTTATTTTTCTCTTACCTGAGCACATAGGCCTACCTGTTCTGTATTTAATTTTTCTCTGTCCATCCTGGGTTTGCTGGAAGAGATCTCTCTTTAGAGATAAGCTTACCTTTGTAAATTACCTCTCTGTATTTTCTGTTTTTTGTGCAATAAATATATACGAAAAATATATACGAAATCTATCTATCTAACGAAGAATCTATCTATCTAATTAATTTGTCTTTTTTACCACCTGAAATGAAATATTCTGAGGTAGAGTCAATAAACCGTGCAGTTATCTTACATACAAGTCACATAGTGACAAAGTTCCTAGTTGTTCCTTAAGTGTGATCATTGTTACAACACTAGGTACCTATGTTAGCACTTTTACTTCTTAAAGAAAACTCCGTAGGTACCTACAATGTAACATTTTATTGTTATAAAGTATTGTGTACTATAGATAGGTAGACACATAGTAAACTATTACACTCCACCGCCCTGCACGGGCTCCAGGGTATAAGAATAGAATAAGAATCATTTATTGTGCAAAATAACAGGATTTACATATTTAAGGTCCCTGCCTCCCAAAGTAGGAAAAACCTGTATCATGTAGTAGCACTGTAGTGCCAAATCAACACGAAAATAAACCTTAGTTGTGCTATAGGTTGTTAGACATGTCCCTTGTCCATGTCCCTAAAATTTGATTCCTGTTCCTGTACTACCGTTCTATTCTATCCCTTTCAAAGTGGGAGAAAGAATAACCAATTGGCACAATCCGGAAGGAAACTTAACTATTTTTATCCAGGTTTGGTTTGAGACTATACATAGACAAGTATATGTATGTAATGTATCTACACAACACAACACAATGCACAATCTAAACACCAAACTACTCAATACCCATTAAATAAATCAAGAGTCAGTAAAACATTCTTTTTTCCATGACATAATATAAAATGGAAATTCATTAATGTTTTTCCTAACTTTCACTTATAGTATGGTTATTTATTATGCTCACATAGATTCATTTCCAAAAATACATTGCTGTATTAAACTCCTTCCATTCAAGTCAGACTAACGTCTAACCCTATGTGTATGTGCGGCATGGAGCCTTCATTTGATTCAACGCTCACATTCAAAGAAGGGGTTTTTGTTCGGTCTATCTTTTTGAACATATTAATTTCCTCAGGATTTAAGAGAGGCTTATGAGATGTCGTCTGCAACTCCATAAGCTCTTTTAAGTATTTCTCGTTCCTAATAAATGTCTTACAGTCGCCTAGTTCAACAATCTTCCTGTTTATTTCTTCCATTTTTTTCAGTTCCTGTTCAATTTTAATATCATTTTCGTCAGTTTTCTTTTTTGAAACGCAACTGTTCATGTATTCAGAGAAGTTAAGGGCTTTGTTCTCAAACTGGCTATCGATTTCCGACATTTCTGGGTTACATGCTCGGATTATTTTATTGATATCTGAATATCCAGTTGATATAACAGAGCAGGAAGTGCCTTGTGTCAATTGGGTTCTGTAGCTGATGTCAGAATTCTGTGTGCGCCTTGATCGTATACTACCAGTTTCATTTTTTATTGACTTTAATTTCAAGATGTCCGCTACAGGGTCTGCCTCTTTAGCAATTTGCACATCCTCATATCCAAACGGATACTCGCAACTTGTATTTTCACACATCAATAACTTTTCTGTCAGGTTTATGAAGAACCATCGCACTTGGGCGTTGCAAAGTGGGCAAATCTGAAACATACAATTAATTTTTAATTTTCCGAAATCATTTGGAAAGTAGTAGGTAAGTATGTAAGTTTAACAATGCATCAGGTAATCAACAAAATATGGGGTGTACTTACTCTGGGTTCATCTTCATCAGGTATGTCTCTACTTGTCGCAGAAGCAGTTGGTGTAATCTGAAACGGGATTATTCAAGCCAATAATGAGCAAACACATTCATCTCTTGGAGGTTACTTATGATCAGAATCTATAAAATAAAAATATGATTTTAATTTTCTCCAAAATTATTAAAACAACCCGGTTCAACTCAAGTGGTTGTATCAGCTACATGTTATGTCTCACTGCAAAGTGTAGGTAAATTCACACCTTCATTCCGATCCTGCTTATGTTGTTACAATTATTGTTGTTTTGGGTCGCAGACGCTGATGAACGGGTTCAGACTATTACCGCAGCAGCTGTCATTTGCAACTACTATCCTGACATCCTGCTGCTAAAACTCCGCTCCAGCAGCTACTAGATCAAGTATGTGTAATACTTACGTCGGAAACACGCGGGATATTCGTAGCTGAGTCCATATTGCAACTAAAACTGATAATTCGGTTGTTTCGTACAGGCGCCGGCGCTGATCTTGTGGTTTGCTTATTTTATATTTCTCTTGTTATTTTCGACCAGTCGAGTCCCAAACCATCCAAAAGCCGAGTTTATTGAGGGAGTGTTTGCTCTTTTTGTTTATTTTTACATGATTTATCGCTTTATTGTTCTGAGCTTCACTCACTTGACACAAAATTGACAATTTGAAGTTCTGTGCTGTGATGTGATCTGTGAAACTTCAAACTTGGTACGTTCGAAAATATAGATGGGCGCTGTGGGAATTATTCCGAATTTGGAAAATTGGAAAACCCACCCAATTTGGAAAAATTCCAAAAGTTGGAATAATTCTGGAATTATTCATTTTGGTGGGAAAATAAGTGTTAATATTGGGAAAATTAAGGTGTTTGAAAAGATATCAAAACCTGCACACGTCGATAGAAGACTACTATACCAACATTAGGTCATGAGGATTTTTTTCCTAAAGCGAGATATTTGATATCCGTTCTATCTGTTATTTTGTTAAACAGTAGCAGAGCCCGCACCACGGGCTATAACATATTATGTCCTGAGGAAATCTTTCCTAAAGTGTCACATAAGCGAGATATTAGAGTGACCCCAGTAAAAAATGGCAGCACTGGTCAAAAGTAGTGACCTCTGTCAACAAAGTGACACCTGTCAACAATGTTAAGTAACATTATTACTAAGTCTTAAGATTTAATGATTTTGCAAAAAAAAGCTATTGGCAATCTAAAATATCAAATATCTCGCTTATGTGACGCTTAAGAAAAAATCCTCATGACATAAGTTGTTGGTCTCATAGTCCGACATCGATTTTTGCAGGTTTCAATTCAATATCTTTGTAAAACACCTTATTTTCCCATATTTACACATATTTTCCCATCAAAATGGAAGAATTCAGAATAATTCTGGAAGGGTACCGGAATTATTCCAAAAAGTGGAATAATTCCGGATGATTGCCCATCTCTGACCATAGAGGCCTTACTCAGGGGCTTGGCGTCCAAGCTCAGGGGTCCAAGCTCAGGGGCCTTGCGAGAACCGCATCGCATGTCATCCGTCTTTCTGTCATTATCTCATCTCTTTTCTTTCTCCGAGTGAATTTTCCCCCGAACGAACGTACCCTTAAAAACATTCAGTTCACAGAAAAGAAATCATAATAACTTCCGTTTTGTATTTTGATAGCGTGCAACACTACTACCCAATCAATAAAAAAAAACAAAGAAGGCGGGAAACCTCGAATGAAGAAAGGCGCAAATTTTTTTGTGGGAAAAGTATTTATTAATTTTTAGTGTTAAAATCCCTCGACTACTGCGGTTTTAACGCAAAAATGGGCCGTCAAAAGCCCAAGAAACGAAAAGCGGCCGAGCAGGCCCTCGACGATGACGGCGGACATCCGACGACCGACTCCGATTCTGACCCGGAGTTCATTGACGAAAAGAACAAATACATCACGTACAAGGCGAAATCCTATACACGTAAATACCCGGACAATCTAGGTAATATCGAATACATTGTTTTTCTGACCCACGATGACGAGAGGCCTATTTCTGAGGGCACAAGAATGGCAGTCTCCAGAAATACGCAAAAGTACAGCGTAAATGGGATAAAGCATATGCGCATCATCAATAAATTCAAAGTTGGCATAGTATTTGACAACGCAAACAACGCAAATATGTTCCTCACGAATCAAAAGTTTCTCGATGAACTAAAACTGACAGCAGCCATACCGGCGGGTACCACAGAAGTGACCGGCGTTCTTACTAGAGTCCCAGAAGAATTGTCGAACTATAAAATCTTTACTCTGATTGCCAGCAAAAGGAACATCATCCAAGTACGCAGATTCATGCGCCGCACGAAGGCGGCAGACGGTCAGGTGAGCCAGGAGCCGACGCAGACGGTGGCGGTCACCTTTGCCTCCACTGAGCTTCCAGACTACGTTTACCTGGACAGATGGCGCCACGAGGTAAAAACTTACACACCCCCTGTCAAACAATGTCTAAAGTGCCTAAGATTCGGGCATATATCTAAGTTCTGCAAAAACTCTGTTAAATGCTCAATCTGTGGAGAATCCCACTCCTACAGAGACTGCGCTATAAACCCCGAAGACGCAAAATGCTGCAATTGCCAAGGCAATCATGTCGCTATATCATCCCAGTGCCCCATCAAAAAACAAAAAATGACTGAAGCACAAATCAAGGCCAAGACAGTACCGTACGCGGAATTATTCAATGAGAAATCTTTCCCCCATCTGAATCCCTCAAAATCATTCACAACCCTTCTAAACTCAGACCTTTTCATGAACCTGATGGTACAGAGCATAGTAAAAATCATATCACTGAACAAAAACAAAGAAAACATCACTTCAAACAGCATAAAATCTATTTTGCAGGAAACATTCTCTGATAACAAAAAAACAATAACTTAGTAATGGATAATGTAAGCACAATAAATATAGTACAATGGAACGCACAGAGCATACTATGTAATCAACATATTTTCTACAAATTCCTAACTGATAATAACATTCATATTGCAATAATTTCGGAGACTTGGCTTCGGCCTGAACAAAAAATAAATTTTAAAGGATATTCAATAGAACGTAATGATACAGGAAATTTGCATAACGGCGTAGCAATTCTAGTACATAAGAACATCCCTTATAAGAAAATTAAAACATACTTTGATAACGCTCTACAAAACATCTGTGTTAGGATTAAAACTTGCAATAATAAAGAAATTAGTATAGTTAGTATGTACTGCCCTTCTAGTTCTCTGCCTAAATTTGATAGTACGAAATTAGATTCTTTGTTGAAAAGTATTCCGCAACCTATGGTTTTAGCTGGAGATTTTAATGCTCATCATACTGCTTGGGGTTGTTGTTCTATCAAACCTCGTGGTAGGCAACTTCTCGACGTGATTGATGACAATAATCTAGTACTTCTGAATGAAGGTCAGGTGACAACAGTTGGAACGCATACTTGGCGTCCAAATGCACTTGATCTAACTATTGTTTCTCCATCACTATCTTTATGTTGTAATTGGTCAGTGCACGACGATCCATTAGGCAGCTATCATCTTCCTGTAATAACGAAAATCAATATTGTCAACACATCCCAAAATAATACAATCCTAATAGGTGATGAACCATTAAAGTTTCCAAATTACAGGCTAGTTAACTGGAAAATATATGCAGAGTCAGTTGATAATTTATTGCAAAACTTTCAAATAAATTTTAACTCTCCTGAGGATACCTACAAATCTTTTGTTTCCATTTTGCATGAAAGTATTCTGAAGGCTTTACCTTCAACCAGATCTCAATCCAGCAGTACATTAAATGCAAAAAGGAAGAAAAACAGGCCTCCACTTCCATGGTGGAATAACAAATGTAATGAAGTAGTATTGAAATCAAAAGAGGCTCATCTAACTTTTAAACATGATCCGACAGAACAGAATTACATTAACTTTAAGAAACTTCAAGCGCAAAAAAAGCTTACCTTGAAAGTAGAATGTAGCAATAGCTGGGCTGAACTTTGCCAAAGATTCAATAGAAATACGCCAATGTCTGTGATCTGGAATTATATGAAAAGGTTCAATAAAACTTCTGATTTCAACTGCAATAAAGGTAACAATTTATGGGTTCCTGAATTTCTGAAAAAGTACACTCCTGATTATGTACAAAATAGTATCAACTCCTATTCTGATAACTTCCAATCTAACATATTCAATTCTTTTCTTACAGACACTTTTACTTTGCCAGAATTAAAATCAGCAATAACCACTAGAAAAGATACTGCTTTTGGTTTGGATGGCGTTCCTTATGCTTTCATGAAAAAATTAAGTCCAAAAGGCATGCAAACACTATTACATATTTTTAATTACTTCTGGGATCAAAACTACATACCACCTGATTGGAAAATTGATTGCTTAATACCTATTTTAAAGCCAGAAAAGGAAAAAAACAATCCTGATTCTTACAGGCCAATAGCTTTAACTTCTTGCGTCGGGAAAATATTTGAGCAGCTACTTAAACAACGCTTGGAGTTTTTTGTTGAAAAGAATCATATTCTGCCTACTAACCAGTTTGGATTCCGTCGCGGCCATAGTGCACGAGAAAGTATATGCCATTTGCAATTAGACATACAAAAAGCTCTCAATCAAAATGAATCAATGGCTTGTATATTTTTTGACATCACAGGTGCTTTCAACAATGTAGATCATTCCATTCTGCAACACGAACTGGCATCTGTTGGTTTACCTGGGAAAATAATAAATTGGGTTTTTAATTTCCTCCATGGTCGAAAAGTCTATACAAAGCATCAAAACATGATATTTGGTCCAAGACTATCATTTAAAGGCACCTGTCAGGGAAGTATATTAAGTCCACTGATATACATCCTATACATACATAAAATAAATTCAGTCTTAGGATCTGATGTATCAAATTTGCAATTTGCCGATGACTTAGCAGTGTATTATAGCAACAAAGACTGTAATAAAATCGTAAATACGCTTAATTGTGCATTGTCAAAACTAAAGTCATATTTTGGCTACCTTAACCTTAATATAAACATAAATAAAAGTAAGATTATAGCCTTTGGAAAAAATATTCCTCAGATTTCGCAGATATGTTATGATAACATTCACATTCCAGTTTCTACAGAAGCTAAGTTTTTAGGTGTTGTTTTCACTCGTAATTTGTCATGGAATAAGTATGTTGATCTCATAATTTGTAAAGCTAATAGAGCATTTAACATATTAAAATGTTTGTGCAGATCATACTGGGGAGCAGATCCCAAAATTTTGCTAACATTGTACAAGGCTTTAGTGCGCAGTCATTTTGAATATGGTTTTCTTTGTTTTTCTTCCAATAATCAGTTGCTTGATAAGCTTGATAAAATTCAGAATAAAAACTTACGTCTTATTTCTGGCGCATTTAGAACAAGTCCCATAAATTCAATGCAGATTGAATGCAATCTTCCACCTTTAGACATTAGATTCAAGTTCCTCAAATATAAATTTCTGCTCAAACTGATGTCTTTAGATAGACATCCTCTGATTTCCAAAATATATCATTTAGAATCTTCTCAGCCTCCTGGCTCCTTATACTTGCTTCAGGACTTATCTGAAATATCAAATTTTCTGGCTACATACAATACTAACAAGACTGACAACTGGCCATGTTATCAAGGATCTTTTCTTGGAAAATATCCAAAGATGGAAGTCATCATAGAAAAAGCACTGACAAACAAACAAGAGTTCTATGAGCTACTATCAAAATATCAAGACTTCAGATGTGTCTACACCGATGGATCTAAAAGTAATCTCAATGTCTCTGAAGCAATATACGACTCCCATTTGAAGATTGGTCATGCAATGAAGTTGGACAAGAATGCCAGCATTTTCACTGCAGAAGCTCTAGCCATCCTCTCAGCACTGCAGCATATTCAGATCAAATGCACAGAGACCGATAAGTGGATTATAGCCTCAGATAGCATGAGTGTACTTACGGCCTTGGATCACAACAGATTTGACACTAATACAAACTATTTGATTTACGGAATTAAGGAACTTTGGAAGACTCTAAGCACTGAGGGTATAAATATAGTTTTCATTTGGGTTCCAGCTCATAAAGGCATTACTGGTAACGAAAATGCGGACTTTCTAGCAAGAAGCGCAAACTCAATTGACATTCCTTCTGTTCCGCGACGAGCTATCAGCGCTATCATCGCTCACGTGACGTCACGACCATCATGACCGTTCCGAATGGGAAATCACGACCACCAGTGTCTATCACAGATATCCATTCGGAACGATAAAACGCGACGGTAGACGTCGACACTGACAGATGTCAAACCATTCTAACCAAACTTTTGTAGAATAACAATTTAGATCATCGTTTTGAGCTGGTTTTGATTGAAAGTGAGTGAGAACAGGCTGCGGCTGAGAAATACTAATAATACGACTTCAGAAATGAATTAAAGTTATAACCAAACAAACTTTTCACCGCCGCCGGTAAAGAATATATGAGTATGAGTATGAGTATGAGAATGACAGCTGTCACTTTGACCGACCGATCTATCAGTGCTCACGCTCTCGACGATGGTCGTCGATGGTCGATGATATCCCAATATGGCGGAGTTGATGATGTCATTCATGACGTCATGGCAACCATTTTGAGATATCGTTGTCACGTCAAAAACTGATTCGGAATGGCATTGTAGACGCTGTAATCGATTATGGCGCCGATGGTCGATGTTACGGAACGCGGCGATTGACACATCTGTCACTGTCACAACGACAGATGCGCAATTCTCAACATACTCACCGACCGTTTTACAAATACCTCTACCGTTTTCGGATGTACTTTTTAACTTGAAGAAACAGACAACTACGAACTGGCGTAGACACTGGGACATCTCTGTGGGCCAGAAAGGCCAGTGGTACGCCGCAATAAAAGAGACTGGGCCATCTCAGTTACCTTGGTTCTGTAAAGGAAATAACTTTAAAAGCAGAAGATTTTACACAACAATATGCCGACTTCGACTTGGGCATTGTCGAATCAATGCCCATCTTCATAGAATGAAAATGGTGCCATCTCCATTGTGCCCGCACTGTGAAAGCGATAGCGAAACAATCGATCATATTATTTTCAACTGTCGATCCTTCGGCATTCAGCGCCTTGTGCTCATGGATCGGCTGATAGAGATTTATGCACACAATGATATCCCGTCCAACACTCAAGGATTACTGGACAATTCAGAAACATACCAGCCTTTGTACCAGTATATGGTGCACACGGTCCAAGAAATTTAGACGAATCTCGGATATGACTTTAACCTGGATAAGACTAACTACCGGATATGACGAATTTCATCAAAACTTGAAAAAACTACAAAGACATGGCTTCGGCCTTAACGAAATATTTACCCTGAAGAAGACCTACACAGAACTGGCTTCGGCCTTTTGACCTAATTATGACCATTCGGCCCTATAGTGGCTCATACAATGCAAATGAAGATTGAAAAAAGAAAGACCATCAGATCAGGCTGTACGGCTCTGAGGCCTTTGCCTTTCCGAAAGGATAAAGATGTGAAAAAAAAAAAAAAAAAAACAAATTTCCGGCCGGATGATTGAGACGAAGTTTGTCTTTGTCACTCTTGTCCGTTTCCCTCACGATTTATCATCATTCATTTTGCTGTAATTTGTTATCAATTGCCGTTCTTACAGCTCCTTAGCAACAACCTTTCCTTCGCCTAATAAATTCCCTGTTATAATCAACATGACCCGAGCAGTTTGCGTCCTGAAAGGCGATGTCAACGGATGTGTGTACTTCGACCAAAAGGTATTTTCCATAGATCCCACTTGTAGTCTGCCTCTTCACAAGAATTCATAGAAATGCATCCAATCGATTTCTCAAACCTCTGCAGTACCTGCTCCACCCCGGTTCAGATTGTCGATAAGGGGGCAGAAGCCAACCACATGAATTTCCAAAATTCCTGAAAAAGTCCTGTAAGATGGAAAACTAATAGTCATCACTGTATTATTATACCTAATGATGTTTTTGTCTTACATTCCAGGATGAGAAGTCCCCCGTGGTAGTTTCCGGTGATGTCAATGGCTTGTCTAAGGTAAAAATCTGGAAATACCTACATTTATGTTGTTTTATCATTATCTATAGGTATGATAAAGTTGTGTAGTTGGTGAAGAGGGAACAATATCTAGAATTTTCACAGTAGAAAGTGTAAAGTAAATTTAGCCCATTTATTTCCGCTCTGAGGGGAAATGAGGGTTCGGGTGTAGATAAGGGGGCGCCAAGGAAAAAAAATTTTTTTTTTTTCGCCGCGGTGATGATTGAGCCATACTCCACCATGCTGGCACAGTGAGGTGATGGAGAGGTTTCGGAGTAGTCAACCCATAACTATCAGAAGGAACAATATGGAACCACATTAGTAGTAAGACTTTTTCTATGTATGTTGGACACCTATAGAAAATGCATATATTATATCCAATTAATTTGTAATTAGTTTTACATCTTTGAGATGTATCATAGTGTGAGGCCAGAAGCAATGTATGTGCCTGTATGGAAATGCTATTATGTGATATTGATCAGTCACCAACACTTATTTATCAAGTAAGTATACCCACTTTTGTTATGTTCTTTAATCTTGACCTTGGACTTTATTACATGATAATTTATTTAGTTACATCAGCACTCACTCACACATGCATAATGCATGAGTGTGCGCAAACAGATAGGTACTTGTAAATATGCTTTATCATGGCTTGTTTAATACCTCCTATAGGAGTATTGAGCTTTAGGTATTCTTGAGAATAATGTAATTGAGGAAGGTATAATAATGAGTAAAATTAATAATTAGGTAAATGGACCTATAGAATTGATAGGAAAAAATATGTTTTATCAGGTTACATTTTCTAATAATAACTGTTGGATTATGTTGGAAGCTATGCAATAAAACAAACATATTTCTTATCAGCATATTATTTATAAACTTGGATTAATACATTGCAACTAGGGAATCCAATCCCGCATCAAAAACCTAATCCCGCAAGCCCGCGGGATCGAGATCATCGATCCCGCGGATCCCGCGGGATTTGCGGGATTGACAAAATAATTTAAATTTTTTCTCTAAAAGACCCTTAATTGACCTAAATGTCACTAAATACATGAATTCATGAAGTGTTATTGGAAATAAAAGCTATTAAGAATATAAGTATATACTTTTTATTCATAATTATACACAAATTGTTGTTTTTTAATTAATTCTTTTTTTTTGGAAGTGTTTCCTGAGGAATGATAACATGTTAAGCGTGTCATCTTTTAAATTGGATCTGATTTTATTGCACATATACCCAGCGGCGGAAAATGCACGCTCGGCTTCCACACTTGTAGGTGGAATTGACTTCACATAGTTGTATGCGGCTTCTAGGTTCTTCCCTCTATTGCCTCCGCATTCAAAGAGCGTCATCTCTCGTTTTAAAATTATGTCAAGGGAAGTTGCTCGTGCGCCACGGGAACGCCAAGCTATACTAGACATAGACAGCCTGTAGCTCGTGTCGTGGGTAACCCCTGTAATAGTTGGATAATATTTGGTATTGGGCGCGTTCGGATACACGCACAAGGCAAAAATATTGGAAATGTAGTATTTCAGTTTATTTTTTCAATCCCGCAGACCTGCGGGATCCCGCATACCCAATCCCTCACTTCCAGTCCCGCAAAAAAGGTGCGGGATCCCGCATATGCGGGATCCCGCGTTTGCGGGATTGGATTCCCTAATTGCAACTATGCAGTCATGCAGTGATATCTTTCTCTTAAGTGTATATAATTATCTATGCTGTGGTGCAATGCAATGCACTTCAAAGTGTATTGGAGCTTCTTATCTTAATAAATAACAAATACATATCTGGGAACCAAGCTTTGCTCAGCGGTTGGCAAACATAATAAAATATTATATTTCATATTCATTGGACTGCACTAACATCAATCAATATGCTGCTCTGTTTTTAAACAGCTGCAAACGAGAAGCAAACAAGGAGGATGAATAGCAGATTATGAATTTAGATTCAACCTTATTTGAACGAAACTTGTGTGAATTCTCCGAGAACACCCACCGCCAAAAAGTGTCACATGACGTCGCAATGAGAAACAACATTTTTGTTTGTTATTGGAATTTATGCCTTATTTTCATTGTACTAAAGTGAAATTGCCAATCCTATTGAGAAAAGCATGAAAACTCGGAAATAGGTACGTGATTTTTCAGATATGAAACCTAGTTTGATCGATTTTTTACCCCCAAACACCCCTCTATTGCAAATTTCATCGAAAACTACAGCACCTTTTTCTAGAACCCAAAACTTAATTATCTAGATAATTATGACCCATAGTCTAGCTAAAGAGGCAACAAAATTTTTGGGGAGTAGAGGGGGGGGAGGGGTTGGATGGTTACGATTTGGTTATGGATAAGTTGCTATTAGGTTGATCAATCATATTCCAAGCACCCTGCATAGTCATTCATAATTCATAATTTATTTATTGCACACAAACAATTGCATAAGTCAGTCATTCCCATCTATCCGAAGAATTGAACTGAATATCCCCCTCAGGGCAAGCACGGCTTCCACATCCACGAGTTCGGAGACAACACCAACGGCTGCACCTCAGCCGGAGCGCACTTCAACCCGCGCAACGTGGACCACGGCGGGCCGGACGCGCCCGTGCGGCACGTGGGAGACCTGGGCAACATTGTGGCGGTCAGCGACGGCGGGGTCACCAGGGTGAGATGACACGTTGTACCGACACTTCAACCCGGGCCAGTCGGGGCTGCCCATGATGTCTTCAAAGATCCAAATCATGAGCTGCTACCCTGCCTGCCCTCATGACATTTTTATGAGTTGCTCTTTTACTCAACTTGCTAGCTATATTTTCAGGAGCCTTTTATGCAACCTCTTAGCAGTTACAGGCACCTCAGGGCTTGTTCTGGTGTCAAGAAACTTCAATCAATCAATCAGCCCACACCTGCCCACTGCTGGGTATAGGCCTCTTCTCTACCACGCCATCCGCTCCGGTCCTGGGCCTCCCGCATCCACTGCCTGCCGGCTATGGCGGTGATGTCATCCGTACATCTGCCACTTCGTTACCGCTTTGGTCCACTTTCCGTCATCCCTCCGTGCCAAGTGCCCTGCCCACCCCCACTTCAGTCTCGTGATTTGCTTGCGGGGATAAAATAGCCTAACATCTCCTCATAAATCTTGACGTATGTTGATGATGTGATCCGACTGATTTCGGTCACGGCAACCGCATCAACTTCTCGTTTGTAGACGTCGCTCGTGCACTCGCATGTGGCTTGTAGCCAATCTTCCTTGTGAAGACCCTCGCACACTGCGGGCTTGTGAGCACCCCAATAATATAGTTGTAAATAGTTCGCGTAGGTGGTCGGGCTTTTAATTGGTCGCGTTTGGCGTCATTCTCATTCTTGACTTATACTTATAGCACAGGGTGCTCATCCCATACAAATTAGAATTAGTAACCCTTCGTAAAAAAGAGATGGCGTGAGGAGTAAGATTTGTACTTTAAACGCCATGATTTCAGTTAACATACTTCTAGGTGGCGCCAATCTTAGAATAATCTATATCTTAGCGCCATCTCGTGGTATTTGCAATTTTTCGATGGTGCTGCACCAAGCGATAATGGCCTCGAACTAAAGAAGCTTCCGTAGCATCTCAGTTTACGCCGGTGTCATATTTTGTTCTAGGTGGTCTATCTGTATTAGTATAGTATTACAGTATCTGTGCTTATTTCCTTAACACAGAATCCGTTTCCCTTCAGATAGCAATCCAGGACTCGCAGATCGCCCTCTGCGGGCCGAACAGCATCATCGGTCGCACGTTGGTGGTCCACGCGGATGTGGACGACCTGGGCATCGGGGGCCACGAGCTGAGCAAGACCACCGGCAACGCGGGCGCGCGCATCGCCTGCGGGGTCATCGGGATCGCGAAGCAGACGTGCCCGTGCTAGAATGTTCCAGAAAGCTGGGTTGTCTTCTCGTGATGGCGGAGTACAGTAGATGGCTGATCACTTGAGAGGATCTGAACAAAGTGTGAGGATAAAGATACGCTAATTTAATCTCAAAGAACTGGTTGAAAAATAAAATCTCCATGGTCTTTTTTGGCAACAATGCAATCACGACCAACCCTGCTGTGTGGTTGGCTTCTTTTGTCAGGGTATCTGATGAAAATGGTATGTTTAGTATCTTAGGAGTTAAATATAATTTTATTTCTTAGTCCAAGTTCATATCTATTGCATTTGTAGCATAATAATATTGCTTGGAGAGTTTGCTACAATATAAAAGTTAGTAGATTATAAAAACTGGTGCAGGGCACACTATTTATCTTGATTAATTTTTGTTTTGTTTCAATAAACTATCCCATATTTAAATATCAGTGTATCATTATTGCTATACTAGGACATAATAGATACCTATGTCTAATACTCGCAAATAGTTTCAAAATGTGTTTAGTGACTTAATTATAGCTAGAACGACGGAAAGCCAACTTTTGAGTTAATCCGGAGGAGCCTTAAGGTATGATTCCGAGACGGACTGCGGACCGCAGCCGCAGGCGTCACTGCGGTGCCGCAACACCACCGCCATAGAAAATGCTACGCGACTGCAGACCGCTGTGCCACCGCGCTCAGAATCAATTTCATAGAGATGCATAGAAAGGTGTCGCTTGTAGTCTGTGGTTGCTGTTTGGGGTCGGCAGTCCGTCTCGAAATTTCTTTACATTGCATTTGCACACAAACATTTGATAAAACAAGAAATTCTTAGAAATAGTGTACAAAAGCGAGCTTATCTCTAGTGAGAGATCATGGTATGAGTGTGCAAAGCCAAGTATTATGATGTGCCTTTATTTATATGAACAGTTTGCTATGGTTACATTTTAGTATAAGGGGGCTAAGAAAAGAAGCTTAGTGTTTCAAGAAATCTTTATTTCACCAACAGAAAGCACAGAATAAGATCCTTTACTAACAAAAACACTAGTGGAGCTCTCATGGGACTGAAAACCCCTAGGAGTACTCATATTCCATCGCCATGGACTATCCAAACAAGTTTGAGCACTAATTCCTGCCCAATAGTGTTCCAAGTCTCTTGAACCCACATGACTTGAAAGTTTATTGCATAGCCTAATGATGATATTAGGTGTGAAAAAGCCTCTGATGATGTGAACGGAAATCCTAGTTGATGGTATTGGGTGGTCACTCTCTGGGACACAGTAATTGCTGATATATTCATGATTTGGTTTTAAATCCCCATCAATACAAAGCATCCCGATCCATTCAACCAACTCCTCTAAATCTGTACCTTCCACTGAAGGGATCATCTCAATTGAAGGAGTAATTTTTTGAATCTCTAGACTCGATACAGAGACTTGTAGATTTCTGTCATAAAAGTATTTCGCTATTGATGAAGGACATACAGTATCACTGTGTGGCTCCCATGAGACATACATATCGAAATTTCCCAGTTTACTAAGTCTCTGTTTAGTTTTATTAGCTTCTATTTTATTCTTCAGGTCAATTTTGACTTGATAATAATTGTGTGGCTGTTTTGACCCTTCTAGACCAAGTGTTTGGAAAACAAAGCCGAGGATATGAAGCGTCAGGATTCCATCTGGTGTGATAGCGACGCAGTTGTGCACAAGACAGTCTGCGTTGAATGATAAACAGTGTAATTTGCCGTTCATCACAAAGTTGTCTAGGAAAGTGTTATCCAGGAAGGTGGCGAGTGGGCAATCAGAAACCTGATAGTAATCGCCGTATTCCGTCAGTATTTCTTCTACTTCGCTCGGTACTTGCGTCTCATCAGGACAAGTAATCACCAGACTCCGGTAAAACTCATTCATGTTGACAGTTTTCTTCACGGCTTCTAAGTTCACATTTTGCTGTGTTGATGTTAGAACTTTCGGGGGAGGAAAGTTCCAGACTTCTGGACACAACATTCTGCCTTTTTACTGTTGATGTGGCTTTTAACAAGAGAATTTACCAAAAATTATCTCAACCATTACAGGAAAACAACTTTCTAACCTCAAACAAAACACAGCACTTTTTTTTTTTTCTCCGTCTTTATCGAAATGAATGGAAAGGCAATGGCCATCAAAGCCGTACAGCCATGTCTTCAGTGTTTAGATTTTGACGTTTCTATTTATTACGTTCCGTTCCGTTCATTTTAAGCTGATTTCAAGTAAGTATTTTTGAAGTTACAAAATTATTATAAATAAGTTGCTAAGTTTGATTCGAGTAACAAAGTTTTGATATAAAAGCACGATCTTAGTAGCAATCAAAAGCTTTTCTAGATTCGTTTTCAAGGGTCCTGCAGTTCTGTCTGCGTATGATGAAACGCAAGTACCTACCTGCTGTGTACAGTCAGGCGTGTGATTTGTGAGCTTAAAGCTACTCAAAAATGTACTAGTCGACCTTTAGGCATAACCTATTCCGATCACTGTTTGATGACCAATGAGGAATGAAAGGTCTGTGATGATGTTGATGACAGGTTTGTTGCGTTACGTCATTGCGTAGATGTGGCGCCCCCTGTAAACGCATGCATGCATTTATTTGATGCAGACATTGTGCAGTCGTAACTAGGTACGGGACCCGTATGGCGCAGGACTTTCAGCCCAGTCTTCCTTGAGTTGGAGAAACTCAAACGCTATATGATGAACTTTATAAAGCCAAATTCGTATAGGTTCTCTTTCTCACATAGGTAATAAAAGACACTCTAGGTACAAAACGTTTAATAGACTCCATAATGTTATTTTTCTTTCGGAAACTAGCAAGCCAGCATGCCAGCATGCCGACTAGTGTGGGTGTGAGATTTTGTCGCGTAAGGCGAGGAACAGTCTGTCCCTCATCGGACAGAGACTTGTATTGTAAAGCACGTGCTCTGACCTCCACCACCCTCCACTCAGGTGACTGACAGGCATGCTACGGCAACTGGCGTAGATAATTAAGTTGCTAGTTGAGCACGAGTTGGTCGACGGGCACGGCTCTATAGAGCGCCTCGACAGCGTCCACGGTCCGCGTCACGATCGCGGCGACGATGGGCGGCGCGATCTCCTGCATCACATCGCGCCAGTTCGTGTTCGCGAACTCCAGCACTGTGTCCGCTGGAATAGGTACAAACATAACATAGGTAATCATTTCCTTACATAAATAGGTGTCGTACGTACCTAGCCATATCGTCTGGCTATATCATGATATGGCCGAGCCATTTCTGGCATTATCATATAAGTACGGCCAGTTTTAATGAAAACATGTCTTTTTAAAAGCTTTGTTATTCAGCACTACGTGATATTTTTTGTCAAACAATCCAAAATTGTGCGCCCTCGATAAAGTTATGGCACAGTATTACTTACCTGTGGTTATGGGCATGCGATTCTGTACGCGACTCACGGCTGCGGTTGCGTGAGGTTGGCACGGCAGGCTGCGAGGGCTTTTACTATATTTATTTACTTTTCCATCAATAAATAAATTTATCTTACCAAGAAACTTGTTCCCATTGAACAGGTTTTCGAAGTCAAAGTGTGTGTTCGTCTTCACGTTGAAGGTGTGTCGCCACTTCTTGATGTGCCAGTGTGGCCTGCCTCCAGCGTCCTCCACTGTCTCCAGGTCTGTGTAGGCCTTTATTATGATGTCACCTGGAAATTATATTGTAGCTACAGCGTAGGTACTACCTTTACCCGGATACAAGATACGAGTAAGATTATTGATATATTATTATTTATTTTTATTTATCGCCCCTATTTCGTATTTGACATTGAATGTATTATTTAATTTAAACAAATGAAATGAAATGAAAAAGATTGAGAGGGATGATGTAGGGGTATCGGTCGGGCTACTGATTGTCAGAAGTTATTAAGTAAGATACCCTATTAAGGCCTCTGACACAGCTGTAACCACTACCACGAAGAAGCGATAGTAGCCTAGACCTGCGTGTCATCAGAAGTGCCCGAAATTAATGGCATGTATAGAAACGGAAACCCATCCAGACCTTCGGCCGATGTTGCCACCCGCACGATCGTTTCCGATGTGCCACGGACGCTTCTCAAGAAGCTTATCTAGTTCTAAGCCTCGTCTTCATCGTCAAATGTCTCCTAATGAATACGAGGCTTCTTAGGCAGTAGTGTCTGCCAACATCTCAACCACGAGCAAAATGGCACGCGACTTGTTTCCGGTCCGGGACAGTCGCACGTAGATGTCCCGCGACTTCGCTCGGGATGTCGAGAGACTTTGTCCCCTAATGAATACGAGGCTTTAGACTAACTAACGTGACAGCGTGGCTTGAGTGGAAACCCCCATTCTCGTCCATGCAAATTGAAAGCGTCTACGACATTATCTTATATGAAAATGTCAATATTTTACGTCTACGCTTTCAATTCGCATAAGGTCTAAGGTTGCGCTTACGCAGTTTGATCTTCGTCTTGCCCTCGCCGGAGATGGGCAGCACGAGCAGCTTGCCGCTCATCTTGTACTCGCCGTCAAGCACCACCGAGCAGCGGATCGTGACCACCTGCTTGCTCTTCAGGGCGTCGTGTCTGTGGAGGGAATTGTAATAATAAATAATATGTAGGGCTACAAGGTGATAAGGTGTAGGGCTACAAGGTTATCATATGTAAAGCTACAATGTAACAATATGTAGGGCTACAAGGCAATAATAAGTAAGGCTACAACGTTATAATATGTAGGGCTACAAGTTAATAATATGTAGGGCTACAAGGTAATAATAAGTACGGCTACAACGTTATAATATTTAGGGCTACAAGGTAATAATATGTATGGCTACAAGACCCGTGACCGTCGGTGGAGATGTTCCCACCGAGGGAAACAGCCTTGAATCGGATACATGTAAGATTTAGCAGACTTCACCAAGCTGGCTCAGTGTGGGTTGTGGGGGCTGTCTGGCTAGTGTGGGTTGTGGGGGCTGTCTGGCTAGTGGTCAACTCATCAGCCTGAACTTATCAAGCTGCCCTAGTTATAAACCTGCCTGCATCGAAATAATTGCCGCAGAGAAACGGGCACCCATCAAGTACCCGTATCGGCCTGATGTTGCTCAACCCCCACGATCGTTTCCAACGTGCGTATACCGCTCGGCATAGGACGCTTCTGAAGGGCATTAACAGTATTGTTATGACGGTCGATTCATTTTGTCTCATCCCGATTAATACTCAACACCTCTACAAACGTAAACCTTGCTACAAGCCAGAGACTATATATCCAATTGACTGCGCCTGCGGGAGAATGCGGCTCGCCAAACGTTTGTTGTATTCAACAAAAGTTCGCATACGCAACCTATGTACGAAGACGGGCCGCCAGACAGTTTCGCAGCGGCGCCGCCCGTAAATTCACCAAAGTTGCGTTTCAAAGGAAAATGTATCTAGCGCTCTCCACTGGATAAGTGCTCCCTGCTACAAGCCTACGCACACTGAGCCAAACTCTTTATCCACACGCAACACGTGATGGCTTGTAGAGGTTTGGCAAGCATATGGGATCAGGCATCAGACTAACGGCATAACATATCATCACGCTTTTAATCATAGCGGGTGGCAGAGGCCAACTTTGTCCACTTTTAGCCGGTCATTTAACACTCCATTTTGCGCGACAGGGCGACTAATGAAGGTTTTCTCCATATATTTTCAATCACCGTTAGAACGACCGTGCACTGTTTAAAGTACTTATGATAAATTACTAAACTTATCTCATTATACATGCCCCGGGTTTCGGGCTTATAAGATCTTTGAAATCTTGTTAAGGCGAGGTACGAATAATTACAAACCAAGGTCAACGAAGATTGTGGAAGTGAGAAGCAAATATAACTCGGGAACAGGAATAAGTGGGATGGCAATTGCGCGCTCGCGCCTAATCTGAATCAACGTAAGCGCCAAAACGAAAAAAAAAACATAAAAAATAAGCTATTCCAGGGAATTGCATTTCAATCTTCAAATCGCTAATAACAACAATTCCCCGCATATTACAATTAATAGAAAGATCATATTTACTACTACTGCGGCAAAAAAGGAAAAAATATTGGAAAAAAGGGTTGACTTTGGATTTATTTTCTATCGAGAAAATTTTATCCAAACACGTTTTCCTTCATGAAAACCCTAGATTATACAGTCAAATTACATATACCAGAAATTAATTACGATTTGCCTAGTATTTCCTGAAATACACATGAAAAAAGCACCCCTAATTAATTCATGAGGCGCCTTAAGACGAATCAAATGAGCCCAAACTCGATGAGTTTACAAGTAACTGCAGTTTCGGTATTCTTACTTGTAATTAATGTAATTTAATTTAATCTTTAATTGTTTAACTGGTTCGCCGACAAATTTTATATAACAATAGTTCGCAATTGTCCGGTAGTGTAATTTAATTTAATCTTTATTACTTTAATATTTGTACGCCCTTAGGGTAGAGTGTGGTAAGAACAAAGATTTATTATAAACAACCCTGTAACCCAAATTCAGACAAATCTTTTTCTTTATCTTTTGTTTTAGCTCCATCATCATTCGATGATGACGTGAAAAACGTCAGTAGATATGTCACGAACTTGATCAATCTCTTTACTCTCACGTCCCTTCGCTTGAGGACAGAAGAGTCCTTTGTCTTTGACAGTGGGTGCCAAAACGTCAATTAATGTCTATTGCAAGGTGATGAGAACTTGATTTCCCCTAATTTTAATGTCATTTTTTTTCCTTTTCGGCCAGGAGAATGACAATCTCTTGACTGAAGGGGACGTTGACATTGGGCACAATATACTGGTTATATAGTTTGTACCGTTCGTCCAAGTTTGTACCTTATGGTTTTCCTAGACTTGAAATATGCGCAAAATTATAAACATATAGACTACCCGCGATTTTATGACAGGAGTAACAAACAATCGTTTGTGTTATGTAAGACGTTTATGTGACGTTTATGCACCTTTAAAATACCTAGTATTAATAAATATCTCCATATTTTTTGTACCTTGAATTAAAATTGAATAGATGCATCATTAGTCATTTACGATGTCTTTTCCTTGGAGATAATTATAATACATTCTATTACTTTACAGCAGAGACTATATATCCAATTGACTGCGCCTGCGGGGGAATGCGGCTCGTCAAACGTTTGTTGTATTCAACAAACGTTCGCATACGCAACCTATGTACGATGGCGGGCCGCCAGACAGTTTCGCAGCGGCTGACCAATCACAGCTCTCTTACCTCGTCCCCCGCCGCCCGTAAATTGGTGAGTTGTGTATCAAAGGAAAATGTGGGTATCTATGCGTTCTCCACTGGATAAGTGCTCCCTGCATTACAGTGACGTATTTTTCTACTCCTCACCTCATGAGCACGGTATCCCGTTGATGTCTTTTGTTTGCGGACATAGCATTTCATTGTGCTTTTATTTTATGCATGAATTTAAGTACTAACTTATTTTTATAATTTATTTATTTATTATTCAAATTAAATTGTACAACATTTGTACAACATTACAGACTAATCCAATGCGCTGTACAAATTCTATAAACATTAATAAATATTAACGATAATTAATATCAATGCGTTCCATTGCGTATTTCACACGATTACAAATTCGGTACAAAACTGTACACAATTAATAATTTGAGGACAACAGAATAATGCAATCATCTCACAGAACCTGCCAAATTCTCGCACAATATCCCTCCATGCATCGCCAAACAGATCATTCAGCGGCGCTGCTATACCAACAGTGCGTTGAGGCTGTCCCGCGCCCAGACCAGCGGAGACTGCCGGCGCGCCACCGTGTGGTGCGAGCCGCCCGCTACCAGCAGCTGGTGCCTGTGGTAGTTGTTAGGCAGGCACGTATAGTGCACATACAGCACTGACAAGCGCTGCGCAGTCACTGTCGGTCGCCCGCCTCGCAACAATCGACACGAGCAGTCAGAACCAGGAGCACGATTCTCGCGCCATCGATATGCCGATATCGAGACCTATATTGACAGATTCCCACACGAAATCACTCGATATAGGTGTAGATATCGTACATCGAATGTGCGAGAATCATGGCTCCTGTTCGGTGTTACGTCTCATAAGATAAATAATTATAATAATAATTACTTACTTTTCATCCTCCAGTTGCATTATGTATAACCTTGACATTCATAAAATGCATATAAGCTAATCGAAAAACCTTGTGTATAGGTACTTACTTAATAGCATCAACTTTGCAGCCCTTCATGCCCGTGACCGTAATACCCCTCAACGTCAGCGCCAGCCCCCCTTCGTTCGACTTCACCAGGTCTAAGACCATAGGGTCAAGGGAGTTGATCCCTAGCTCAGGGATGCCAGGGGCTATGAAGGGCACGGCAGCTTGGGCGGAGGAGAGCAGGCAGGCGTTGTCTGACAGGTCGCAGGGCTTGATGAAGGGCGCTGGAGGGGAAGAGACTCTTTAGAATACTGGGAGCCTAAGGAACCGCATTGCAATAGCTGTAGCGGGGGCGCAAACAGCCGATTTTGGCTTGTTTTGTTGGCTTTTAACGATGTCGAGACGCGCCGCGACGGCCACAAACCAACCGACATTTCGCGCACTCCCTATAGCCACTGCCATGCGATTCCACACGAATCACGGCGCTCGCTGGCGGGTGGGGCGTGTAAGGTAAGTGTTTTGCATTTGACTAAATGTTTTGCTTCTGACTCTGGCAATAGCAGAAGTTTCTAGTTTTCTGGGCAAGCAATGACATATGTTATCGCGTTATTATATTGAAGGTACTAGTAATAAAAATTACCTTGAATTTCTTCTTATTTATTTATATATCAAAGCCTACAGCACAAAAAATTAAAAATAATAAAAGCAGAGAACTGCTAGTAAAATTAACATAATTTTATGAAAATAAACCATTTATATTTATGTAACTTGACGTCAATATTACATGACGTTTTAAAAATAAAACTCCAGAATTAGAGCGAACACAATTAAACTAGCAGGTCTTTGGAGCAAGCTTCGATTGTTGCCGAAAGCATACGAATTATTAGGTACTGCTGAAAAACATTATAATGAAATATAGTTTCTAAGAAAAGCAGTAGTAGAGCAACAAGGCCTGTAGTAAGTAAGTAATTGTGTGTGTGTGTGTGTAGTAAGTAAGTAATTGTGTGTGTGTGTGTGTAGTAAGTAAGTAATTGTGTGTGTGTGTGTAGTAAGTAAGTAATTGTGTGTGTGTGTGTGTAGTAAGTAAATAATATGCTTCCGGCAATAATATAAGCGTGCTTTAGGTCTTGCCATTGTGACCACCTTCAATTGGCTCTTCCACCGCGTATGTTTGTTGTCTGGCCTTAACTGAAGAATGGTTATTCTTAAATGAACTGCTTATTGCATCCCTTTATATATGTATACATATTTGTATGGCACGGAGCCTGCTTAAACGACGAGTAACATACCGCGCGCGCGCACTGCGGTTAAGCTAAATTTTCTAATAACAAGAACAATAACAAAAAAAAGTTAGTCAACAATAATAAAAAAACACCCTCGACCTAAACAATGAAACCGAATGAAAGTGTCTACTTGGCTTACGTGTTTCCTTTTATTCTATTATTTAAACTGATTTTAATAAAGCACAGCTAAAAAACTATCGAAATAAAGTCTACTACCATCAAGGTATGTCTGAAAACTCATTATAATCCGTCTAGCCGTTTGAGCGCCGCGCCGCTAGGGTGCCACTGAAAGACGCTTCAAACACACCTCTGTTAAAAAATATTCGGAATTGAAAATTAAGAAATTGTAGTTAATCCTAGGTTATGTTATGTTGTGAAATTCAATAAATTAGTGTATTAATTTAAAAAAAAACATCAAGGTCACCATTAAAATTACTCACCCGATGCCGATTTCGCGCCCAAAATCACTCCCAAAAAGCACATGTACCGCAACATCGTGCTAAGTCACTACACTAAAAAAATAAAAACCGCTCAGCTTCAGTCCTTCCTCTATTGTGAGTTAGACTGGTCCGCAAATCAGTTTATATGAATGAGCATCAATAAAGAGGACGTCATTAATGTGACAATGTTTGCAGTGTTTCCGCCGAATGCACGGGAAGCTGCTCAGTTTAAGTGCCGCTGTAATGTCTTTGGCAGTGTGTCGGTCCACACGACGACAGTGACAGGCCTTTGAGTGTCTGTAAAAGCCATTATGAAAATATCATGTATACCAGAAAAAACATAGGTTTATTTAAGACTTTAGGTCATAATCATAGTATTAGCACTAGAAATAGAAATAAGATTGCTATGCCTGCGTTCAGACTCAGTAAGGTTGCTCGGGTTGCTCACTCTTTTATGGGAGTATGTGTTAGTTTTTATAATAAAATACCTAATGAAGCAACGGACCTACCAGAAAGGAGGTTCAAAAACTATGTCAAAAACGGCCTATTGAAGAAGTCTTATTACAGTGTAAAAGAATATTTAGATGACAAAACTGCATGGTCTTTACCATCTCAGCGCACAGAAATCCAAAGAGGGGCGATGGACTGAGTCAGTACGTCTCTCCTCGGTGTATTTCCTTAGACTTAAGTAGAAATACATAACATTGTATTTTTAAGGCTCTGATATTTTAAAAAGAGGTACGGGGGAGGTTTCTTGCCCTTCTTTGCTCCATCCCTAAGCCCACAACTTCCAAACGGGCGGTAGTATACAAAAATATTATTATTATATTGACGTTGACTAAGTAATATGGTATGATTTTATGGTCAATAAAAATTTTGAACTGATCTGAACTGAACCAATGCAACCTATTGGCATAATTTTACCTTTATCCTTTCGCCAGAAATGAAATCTAGGTATTTAGAGGACAATACGAGAAATCCATAGAATAAAGAATCAGTACTACCAACCATATCCGAACGAAGATCTAATTAAGGAAGTATTGCCAATTTTTACACGATAACCTACCTATATCTATTTGTAAATAAATGCCTTTTACTTTTTTCTAGGCGTTTCTATTAAAAGTGAAAAAGACGCGGCTGATAGTTCTTTTTGCTATTGATTTCTCACACAGTCCTCTATCTTTGGCCTTGATTTCAGAATTTGGCCATACAAAAAAATATATGCCAGCCATGTATGGAAAAAGTTGCATTGGTCTTTTTAAGTAGGCCGCTGTGAATCCAGGCGTTTCTCAGCCCATCAAGATGTTGTTGCAGGGGCAAGGATTACGGCCGGTCTTACCCTTTGTTAGTTTCCATTCAGTTCAAAAACGTTTAATTCGGAACACAAGGATCCAATTTAGTAGGTAGGTACCTAGTTTCGAGGTTGAGGTCGGCCGGCGGCGATGAGGTCAAGGTCCTGATCTTACAAGCAAAATTCGGGTTCTATTCCCGGAGGCTAAAAAAATCCTCTTGGATGCTTAGCTTAGTTTAATATAACATAACATCGTCACGCCTTTTCCCTTACGGGGTGGCAGAGGCACGATTTAGCCCACTTTTAGCCAGTTTTTCATTACTCCATTTTGCGCAACAGGGGGCTAGCCCATCGCAGCAGTTTTATTTTCCGTCACCAAATTACTTAATCTCATTGGTAAATAGTGCATGGTCAGCACCGGGATTCGAACCTGCATCTCCTGCGTGAGAAGCAAGCGTAAACCCACTAGACCACGCAGCTTTTTTTTCACGGAGCTTAGTTTAGTTAAGTTTTTGTTTCCCAAGATCTATGGTATCCTAGTGTGGGACCAGAAGCAAATAGTATATTCATAATGGCGCTCCTAAACGAGCCAGGTTGCAGGTTGCAGGTATGTAGCCGGCAACTATTGGTGTCCCTCTCTTACTCACATGTTAGAAAAAGACATCAATAGTTGCCAGCCACATATTGCGGTGAAAATATGGCCCGTTTAGGAGCACCTAAATGATTATTTGTATATTTCTAGGTACCTAAGCCTAAGTACCCTTCGTCGGTTTTATCTTGCAGAGTGTCTACTCTACACCACGTCTACGATAGGTATATGGGAATTTCCCATCAATGACATTACTTCTAAGTATTCAGAGAACAGTGTTTACTCGCATTCGGAGTAGTGGTTCTAAGTGCTATTCCGCTATAAATATTTTGTAGACTGTTATTAACTAAGTACGCTACGTGACCGGTTTGCTGCTAGTCGAGCTAGGCACCCACACTATGATGTCTTCGAGGAAGAGACTAGATCAAATAAAGCTGATACCTCATTCATGAACGACTATATATTTTGAGTAGATAATCACCTTTTTCGTTTTCATTTCATTTATACTTTATTGCACAAAAACATAAAAAACACGTAACATTTACAAAAAGGTATGTATAAAGGCGAGCTTATCTCAAAAAGAGATTTCTTCCAGCAAACCTAGGCACGGCAGGAAAAAAACAGATAAAGAGAGGGAAAGTCAGTGCACAATAAATGCCTAAATATATATCCTTCAAACATAATATAATAAGCATACCAAATTACTAAATAAAAACACAATATGCAAATAAATACACCTAAATACATAATTAACATAAATACGTACATACAATATCTATCACGAAAGAGAGAGGAACTGTTCTTTTACCCGGTTTTTAAATGTGAAAAGAGTGGGACTGTCTCTTTATGGTGGAAGGAAGTGCGTTCCACAGTCGGATTACCTGCAACCTGTGCTCATATGCCGAAGTGTTACATAATAATTTATTATAACAAGAAACTGTACGTACACGTATTACTGAATAAAAGATTATTATTATTATATTCCGTCGACCTCTGTGGCGTTGCCGTCGAAGTTGCGCTTCCCAAGCTAAAGGTCCCAGATTCTATTCCCAGCACGAACAAAAAATCTCCATGTTTGTGAAGTCGCTGTTTTTGGATCCCACGACACAGGGTATCGTTGTGTGGGGCCAAAAGTCATGTATGTGCCTGTATGTGCATGCTATGATATGTTAAACTTTGTATGGTAAAGGTTTTTCTATGATATCAAAACAAAAACCGATCATTAGATACCTACCGAGCTTACTTGGGAAAACCGTTTATTATTATAATTAGGAATACCTGTGCTAATGACTTACAAAAGGTGATGAGTTATCAACTATTGAAAGAACATACTAAAACTATATGATTTAATTTAAAAAAGCTAGACCCCAACCAATTAGATCTAGACAATTCTAGGTATATCAAAGATCAAACGTGTTTTCCTTATAATTTACAGAGATTTTGCCATTTGCGTCACCCCAGTATGTTATTACCCGAACATTAAATTATGTAGATGAATGAGCAATATTATGCAAAGGTAGGAGGTGTCAACCAGTGCACATAGGTTGATTTTCAAGTTTTGTGCGGCCAAAATTATTTAAGTACCTTAACCTGTTATAAAGAAGTAAACAATAAAAAAAACTCATATTTTCATTCAAAATTGTTACTTTATTATGAAATTACTTATATTTACTAAAGTTTTAATCAGTTTTAATGACACCGGCACAGGGTAGGTACTTCTTGATTAACTTTTTACTAATATTAACCAATTGAATCGTTATCGGAATCCTCCTCGCTGCTTCCCGAAGTATCTCCTAGTATCGGATCTTTAGGATTGGGATCAGCGGGTATCAACATAGCTATTGTTTCGGGACAAAATGCTTTTGAAACATTTTTTTTTCTGCTGCGGTTCGTGCTGCTTAGTAATGGATCTGAGCTTAGCAATAACCTATTAAATATGTCGCGATTACAATCTTCGCGCGTAAATTTACGGGCATAGCTTTCTCGGTACATACGGAAGTGTTTGTTCCGGGCTTCCTGAGCCTCCTCTGATAATTGCCCAATTGGCAATAAAGCGTTTTCTATGATTACTGCCCCATGGATTAATACCTTGTGCATTGTAGGAGTCATTGGTCGCCATGGATAAAGATTCACATACAGTTGGGCAGTTTCGAAGGCATAGTCATCATATTTTTTTATATCTATTTTGTGTCCACTCGATATGGTCTCTAAAATCACTTTAAGGCGATAAATCAAATTAAAATCAACACCCGTAATATCCGCAGCTAATCGTGCATTTTCGAAAAACCGCCTACTGGTATTCCCATCATTGGTGTTCCCATAATTTGCCTTTGGCATGTCGATAAGTAGTCCGGTTTCTATTTGAAATCGATTTTGAATATTTGCTTTAGCCTCCTTTTCTTTGTCTTCTTCTTCCTTTGTTTTCCTAGTTCTGTATTTTTGAGTAGGTAATGTATACGCTAAGTGAAGGATGCTTTCAAAGAATCGTATCCGTGCATGAAGTACAGACAGCCCAAAACTTAGTGCTTTCTCAGAAATAATAGCATTTTTCTTATCGAGATCATTAAAATCCTTACTTGTTGCGTTGCATATTAGCACCGACTTGTAGATTTATTATCCATTGCGGCATTGCATACCTTGCCGTCTATCATGGTCATCTTAAAGATATGTTGGTATACTAATTTGGATCCATTTAAATCTATTTCGGTGGGTACCAGGTTTTTAACCGAATCTTCTACGTAAATAATTTCTTCTTTGGTAGTATCTGTGGTTTCTTTGATGAACCTAAATCGAATTGGCCGACAGTACCTAGGAGATGATGGAGCTGGGTTGTGCCACACATTTTTTTTCTTTTCGTCAGTACCACAAAATATTTCTATTGGTACAAAAGAACTCAAAAATATGTTCGCGTCTGAGTCCGCTAGGTTTTCAAATTTTTGCTTATATTTGGCTTGTTGGGAGCCGTCACATCCCCATTTGCATATGATGGTTAAAGATTTTCTTTCCAACTCATCAAGAGTCATTAGTACGTCTTCTAAATAAATAGTAAAACGTTTTAGTGTCAAATCAATAAGACTTTGCAATGAACTTTCTGCACAAGTACTGGTGATTCTTATGCACTCTTTTGGAGGGTAGCATTCCTCTTTCGCTTTTATAATGCGGTTGTAACAAGGATATATTGCTTTGCTCGCATTTCTTATTACCTCATACTGTTGCTTTGTTAGGTCAGCTTCCACAAACATAGCTAAAGCTTGTTGAGGTGATAAGGATGTAGTTTTTTTTTCCGTATCAGTTTGTAATTTGTAAGCTTGTTTATATTTTCCAGCACGTTTCGGAGATTTAATTATCTCTTTAAGAATATTTGATGCGTTTCTCAGTCCTTTTAATCTTAAAGTGGATTGTGCTGCGTGCATAATGATGTCAGTGTCTACAGTGGATCGGACATCTTTTGTTTTTCTGCGTTTGCTTCGCTCACTCAGCTCTCCAAATGATTTTGATGGTCGCCCTGGGCGAGATTGAGTTTGATTTGGAATTTCAAAAGTACCGTTTAACCATTCCTGATTAGATTTAAAGAAAAAGGCTTCGATTCTCTGTGATTTAATCCACTTTTTCTTGATTTCACTTTTAAAGTAAGCCAGTTTCTTCTTAAGTTCTTTAGCATTTTCTTCAGATTCACCATACAAAGACAACATATGATTTTCCAAATATTCTAATTTTTCATCCAAATTTGCCAAGTTCTGACCTTGCATTTGTTCATAAAGCCATTTTCGCGTCACTATTTTTACCCCAGAAGAGCCAGGAGACACTAAAACGAGAAATTGTAAAATTTAAAAAAAAACGTCAAAAAATATATTTTTCTATAACTACCCTCATAGTACATAATAGCAGGAAGTAGCAGCTAATACACACGCCAGTAAAAGGTGGAAGTACCAGCTATCGTTCTTCATAAGAATTGTAGCTCGATCTGGGGCGAAAGTATAACAAAATTACTAATAAACACAAAAACCACCGGATTTTTCTTTTTGAAAACAACCTAAGTTTGGTAGGTTATATCAGACAATATTATGAATTACGATTGATAATAAATAGCTAAAAATATTGGTTTTTACCTGAATTGTTGGAATCCATAACGTTCAATTCACTAAAATGTCCTAGAACAAGAATATTATACTCAAGAGGTATGATTTCATGTAAACTCAAAATAACGATTACGTGGGTAGCAGGAGACAGTAAAGTTCCGACTGACCGTATTCCAATTACATGCGGGGTGGCGCTTTGCCGGGCTGGCACATTATTCTTAGGTCTTTTGCTAAGCTCTAGGAATGTTAGCTGGTTTTGTTGCAACAACTTTTGTAAATTCAATTATGGCCGCTTAATTAGCTTAAATCAACCTTTGTGCAGTGATCATCTTGGTTATGTGCGTCAAGTCTATTTGGTATGACGAGTAGGAAAATTGACACGGCCTATAAATTGATTGATTTAAAATTTTTGGAACGACAATTAATTGATATTTGGTGTTTGCTTGTATGATGATGATAGATGATGATTCTACTTAAAAATTACGAACTAAAAGGACATACTTTTCTTTATTGGCTCGGCCCATTACATCCTTGATCCTTGCTCCGTAACATTACTTGCTGAATTGTTTCTGCGCATCTATTCTTGTAATGTCCCAATGGCAATGACGATATTTTAGTGTTTGTAATTTTGTATTTATAGTGTTTTATTGTTGGTTTCAGAGTTATTACTAAAGTCTGTTTCAATAGCCTATCTATCCTCAATCTGCAAATTAGTATGTCACAATTTTTCATAAGTTCCATACTATGACTATGGCAGGAAATAGACCTACTATGTTCTGCCCGTAATTTCCAATGTCTTGAACTAAGTGTGACCTGGCTGACGACAGATAATTGCATGTCAGGTTACAGGGTCATTTTATTTTCTATTGTATTGTATGTACCTGAGTGACCGAAACAAGGATCTTCTTGCAAATGGTGAAAACGGAAACTATGACGGATTGCTACTCTCACTCCGAAGTCTAGTTTTCTGTCTGTCTTTATGAGAGTATACCGATTAAAATCACTTTACGAAAATTCGAAGGGAATGCTTGGTTGGATACTTCTAAATTCTAAACTGGAATTACTCTACAGAGAACTCGCCTTTGTGGACCTTTACTGTGTGATTTTGGCCTGTGCAATATTGTTTTTGTGCAATTAGGAAATTATTAAATTATGAGGGAAGGAATAATTACATTTTAAATGAACAGAGAAGTAAATATAAAGTCAATAACTAAACTTTCATCCCCATTAGGTGGTCGGACTATGTAGTCCAACTTGATCTAACCACATGTATGCGATTTGACATTTTACTTCGCTAAGGTGACGTCACGTAGCGATTCCAAATGTCAAATCGCATACATAAAAAGTTATCGTTTCGTTTCGCTATCCTTAGCGTTTAACATTGTCTACAGGCACTGGTCAGCAGGGGTTTTTCTTTAGTTACTTGGGACTTTTTTTAGGATTTGAAATGACGGTGGTTTCACGAGTCGAACCAACCAGTCCGTAACAGTTGCGTCTTTGCTAAAAACTGACGCCAAACTAATCTATGACAATAGATCGTTGTAACTCTATAGGTGTATAATGTTGTTTACTCTGGTACACATAATACAAGTTGAGAGGTTGAAATTATTGTCACTTATGTTTAACAGCTTCATTCAGGGTGTAATAAAACCAATTTTATGGGCTGAACAGAACACGTCTTTGCTACGCCAAGTTCGATAAAGTACTTATGTTGTGCGAGGAGGAACCAGAGAACCGGAAAAGATTTCATTGCACGACTTTATTGAAATTCATCTATCTATCCAGGCTCCAACACCCACTGTTGAGCAGAGGATTCCTCTTCATTACGCCATTTTTTGCGGTCCTATGGCCTACCTGATCCACCATTTTCCGGCAGTTTTGGCGATGTCATCCGACCATTGGGGGTGATGGTATTGAAATTCATACTTATGTTTTGTTAATATTCATTCAATACCTACCAGAGATAATAAATTACTTTATGGACGTTTTAGCGGTGATGGCAAAACATGGCGAGGGAACCTCTAATCTCCTTAGCTACGGCGGCGATGGGCTAGCCCCAGAGACTATGTATCCAATTGACTGCGCCTGCGGGGGAATGCGGCTCGCCAAACGTTTGTTGTATTCAACAAACGTTCGCATACGCAACCTATGTACGATGACGGGCTGCCAGACAGTTTTGCAGCGGCTGACCAATCGCAGCTCTCTTACCTCTTCCCCCGCCGCCGCCCGTAAATTGGTGAATTGTGTTTCAAAGGAAAATGTATCTATGCACTCTCCACTGGATAGGTGCTCCCTGGCTAGCCCCGATCATGCCTCTGCCACCCCGAATGAGAAAAGACATGAAGGTATCACCAATCAAGTATGTGACAGACAATATTAGTTCTGTGTAACCAACTACCAGTTCTAGAGTAAACATTTTTCTTACTCTAATGTGGCAATTCTTGTGTTTATCCTATACAAATAGGAAGATTTCCCGACATCTACCGACTAGTTTGATTTATAGTGTGCTTATGAACGGGTCATGTTTCACCATGACAGTGGAACAGGGGGATACACCACAACCTTTAAAGCGATTCAAGGATCCTAAACTAAATCGCTGTAAAGAATGTGATCGATCACTAATCAATCAATGATCAGATATTATAGATGGGCGCTGGTAATAATTCCGAACCACCCTACTCGGAAAAATTACAAAAATTGGAATAATTCTGGAATTATTACGAATCCTTCCAAATCCTTTCCACTTGGAAAATACGAGTATGTGTAAATATGGGGAAAAAAAATATTTGCAAAAAATTTTCATGGAAACGTGCACACGTCGGGTAGCAGACTACTATTACCAACAAATTATGGTTTCAATTGAAATATTTTGCTAAAATACTGCAAAAAAAATATTGGCACTGTATGATATCAAATATCTCGCTATGTGACACTTGAGGACATTTATTCTTATGACTTATTTTGTTAGTATTATAGTTATCTATCGACGTGTGCGGGTTTCAATTCAATATCTTAGTAAAACACCGTAATTTTATTTTTTTACAAAGTGGAAGGATTCGGCAGAATTCGTAATAATTCTGGAAGGATATTGGAATTATTACAAGAACTGGAAATTTCCGGGTGATTGGCCCTCTATAGATACAACACTCATAGAATATGCACAGATTTTTATTCTAAGATTTTTGACTGCTGTATTTTATATGACAGCTAAATACATTTTATTTTACTTTACTTTTGATAAATAAATAAATAAAATTGAAATTGAAAACACCTAGACAGGCCTTAGTATGCTACCCCGACCAGCTAAATCCGTTTTGTATGCAACTCAAAGGCATTTCACAAGAATTTATCAAGGAGGACTAAAATAATAACAATTTCATTTAAAGTAAATGGCACAAATATCCGACCACGCAATAGTTTATTGGTAACAAAACCACCAAATAATGGAAAACATAAAATAATGGATATAAACATAAATTACTTCACAACCGTTTTCGTTTTATCATACCTAAATATCAGTCTCACGGAACATACATATACTTCACTTACATACAATATACATAATAATATGACACTCATCAATACTTAAGACTTCGTTATGGAGCGATATTTTTATTCCTAGATAGACAGTAAAACTGTATAATTGACGTTTCATGTTGCGGAAAAAACTCAAATCCTGGACAACGTTTTCTAGGGAATGAATAATCGGCCCTAAGTCATATTAACACGCCAATCCTATTAATTACCTGTTTGCCAATCCCTCCATGCACCTTATATTATTTACATGAGATACTGCAAAGTGCTATGAAATATAGTTACAAGCACGTGTAGTATGAAATGATCTACCTTCCGCTTCCGATACATATATTTTTATAGTTTCTTACCTAATGTTTAATGACCCGTTTGACGTAGAAACTACCGCCATACTCAGAGTCACCTAATGAACCATTAATGATCTGATTCCAAAGAATTCATTAAGTAATCTCTAATGAATCAAGTCTGAGTATGGCAGTAATATAGGAATAGATCTCTAATTCAGGAATCGTAAGTCTTACAGTGTCAATCCAAATGCATCAACGATAGTTTTTGATCTCACTGTTCTCTGTGTATTTATCACCAAAACACATATCTTCTGATGATTAATCTCACTTAACTGTGCTAAACATAAAAAAATGTAAAAATGAAAATTATTTTGCAGAATGAAAATGCAATGAAAATGTTTCAAATTCAACTTGAATTGAATTAAAACTAATAGATAATTTTAGTCTGATTCAGCAAGTTAGTCCAACGGCCCAGTTGAACTACTTGAGTCCAGAACTAAGGTTCGCTTGGTCAGCTTGTTCGTCGAAGTCCTATTAAGTCTAAGTCCTTATTCGTCAAAGTCCTAGAACCACAAAGTTCTCGTTTAGACTACTTCGCAGTAGTACTACATCGTAAAGTTCCCTGTTCAGAAGTAGTTTACACTGCAACTAGTTCGCCTAAGTCATAATTAGCTGAAGTCCTAGAACTTCAAAGTTCTTGTTTGTCAAAGTCCTAGTTCAGAGTCACTAAGTTGACAGACACATGGTTGAACAATTTTCTAGTTTCACCATAGATGTGATGATCTTGGATAATCTCCTTCCAGTTGGTGATTATCACTTTAGTCCGAGTCTGTCAAAGCCCTAGTTCGCCGAAGTCCCAATCTGTCCTAGTTAGTCAAAGTCCTATTTCGTCGAAGTCCCAGTCCGGCAAAGTCTTAGTTCAGAGCCAGTTCGCTGACGGGCACGCTGTTGAAGAACTTCTTGGTCTCCGCGAAGATGCGGTCCATGATGGCCTTGACCATCGGAGGAGAGATCTCCTGGATGATCTCCTTCCAGTTGGTGTTCGCGAACTCGTGGATGGTGTCCGCTGGCAAAGAAAATAAAAATAATAGGTATTATGTAACCCAATGAAGTCCCCACCGAGGAGCACTTTAGTCGGATCCTATTAAGATTGAGCCATATTCCACCACGCTGGCTGGGTGCGGGTTGACGGAGGGGTGTCGGGCTAAAACTAATAAACAGTCAAATGTATAATAAGTGTATGTAATATGTGTAATAAGTTTAAAAACAGTTGATCCAAATTGGTCCAGTCGTTTCTGTTATCCGCGCGTACCTACCAAGAGATTAGCTTCTTAAAGAAGAGAGGACGGGTTTTGCCGTTACGCGTGGTGGAGGTAATGATAATAATATGTGCCCACATCATGTGCCCATTATTTCCTTAACTCCTGCGATGAAGTATAGGCACTATAATAGCCCGCTTGCTGCTGCTTAATTGGACCTGTGCCACCCCGTATGGGGAATGCAATAACGCTATGTATGTACCAAATACGGACTAAGTTCCATGGACTCTTGAAACTAGGAAAAAAAATATTTCCTCAAACGTAGGTTATTTCCTCTTTACATACTTAAGGTACCTACTGTTCCAAAGAATACCACAAAACCACAAGGTGACAAAATGACAATAGCAAATAGTTAGGTATGTGAGTTGTGACGAACAAACAGAAGTAGACTAGGTAGTTAGTTATGACGCCATAGCAAAGATTTTTACTGGAAAAGATAAACACAGACTGCTAAATGTGTGTAGTATAGTTTGATCAATCTCATACATAGGTAATGAAATCGGTTTCATAGGTAGCATGAAGATTACAGGAATATGGCTCAATCTTTCTTTTTGTCCAGAAAAAAGCCTGTGCCCATCGGTGGGGCATAATTTGTGAATTTTCCCATCCCATCAAAGGATATATGGTTACTATCCCTTCCTTTTCCCTTCCTTGTTTGTTATCGGCATGGTTGGAATTAATACCCTTGAGATTAGAAGAAAACTGGCACTCCTTGTTCACTATATTAGTTTGTTTCGTAATCAAGTAAATAATCCAAATACGTTATCTAGTATTGCATTATTCGTACCCAAACTGGGCGCACGAGTGACACGGCGGCGGCGGCCGCAGTTGCTGGCCACGGTGCCGGTTTTCCGAACTCTCCGAGGCGAGAATGCCCCTACAGCGAGAGCAGTCGCGCTTATCAATAAATTAGTCAATGTTTTTGATCATCTTGATATTTTCTTTGATTCTATGCCAAAATTAGAGTACCAACTCTTTTTACTACTAAGTAAATAAGTGTTAAGTGTTTAGCAATAAGTGCGCTATGGTGTTGTACTGTTATGTCTTATTGTCAATTAATAAATAAATAAATAAATAAAATAAATAAATCGAAGAAGGGAATCTTACCCGGATGCCAGTATTGAGCTATCCAGTGTTCTGCATAATAAGGAACCGGTGATGATTGAACAGTAGTTTAGTAACAGAGTGTAACAGGTGTACAGGTTGTTAGTTTGTTAGGGACATCATTCTGTCAGAGCAACTTTCACTACGAAACCGATTTGATCGGAGCAACTTTGTTTTTCACTTCTCCATACAAATCAGCTGATCGGCCGACTCAAAATGTATGGAGATGTGAAAAATAAAGTGGCTACGATTAAATCGGTTTCATAGTAAAAGTCGTTCAGAATGGTGTCTGTAACAACCCCCTAAAATATGACTACACCTTTTTGTTACACCCTGTATTATATGCTCTAAGAAAGAAAAAAATATTTTGCATACAGGGTAACATTTATGAACAGTTCCTTATTTTTTTACCAGATGGCGGTAGTAACCGGCGCATTTACTCACACAACATCTTGTCCCCATGGAACAGGTTTTGGAAGCGGAACTCTGCGTTGCCCTGCACGTCCGAAGTATACTTGTAGCTCTCCAGATACCAGTACTTGGCACCATCTCGAACCTTCTCCGATGCGTCGAAGATCACCTTTAGTACTATGTCACCTGAGAGACAAAGAAAGGTTTTGTTAAAATCTCCAGAATGAAAATGAAGACTTATAATGTAGATAAGACTTATGTAGACTATTTATCTCATATTATAATTCTTAATGCGAGTTATAGCAGAATTTAAATGTTTTCATGAGTTCAGTAGATACGCATACCTGAACTAGAAAAACAAAGTAAAACTGATCTAGCGATAGTTTTGATGTGTGTCAGTGAACTCATATATTTTATTCATAATTTTGTTCGTTTTTGTACAGGGTTAAAATTATTGCCCAATAAATCTCACGAGACTCACGGATTTTAATTTTGTATTTCCCTTCGCCCTCTACATCCAACACCAGCAACTTCCCTCCAAGCTTGTAGTCGCCCACAAGTGTGACCGAGCACTTTATGTCGATATAGATCTTGCTGCTCGACCGCCTGCAAACGAGAGAGTTCACCTGTTTAACTATAGATGGCGCTATTCGCTGAGGTTATCGCATTGTTGTGAGCTCCTATCGTCGTCTGCACGCCTGGTAATCTGAAGACCGCGGAATCCTGCCTTTGCCCTCGCCACGCGGTTAAATTCAGCTTGTCTGGATGAACTGGGTATTCCGCATTTGAGCAACATTCTGTCAAGTTTTAACTTTTCAGAAGTTCTGTGGTTCAATATTATAAACTTTAATGATAATCGGACGCTCACAAGTGCCCCAGACAGCGGTTTACGACTCATTATACAAAATACGTGCTTTATACGTGCGGAATGTTTAAAGCATGTATTTCGCATTGTCAGTCATTGGCCGCTGTTGCTGAATGTAATATAAATTTTGTCGCTTTTATGCACGTGTAAATATACCTAACAATCTCTTCCAGACTATTTCAAGTGACGATATTTCGTCAACTTCATCCGGGTAAAGATAAAAGTGATGATGATGATGACCGTACTTGTTTGTGTTATGCAGGAACCGGATTGACATAGGTAGGTACCTACTTGAATATGATTGTGGCTTTTTTGCTTTTTCTAGTCTTTTCAATAGGTATAGAAGAATTTTCTTTGGATTTTGAGGTAACAATGCATAATTATTATCTATCATCCGGTACATACAGCATGGTAATACTTAATGACATGTTCAAGAAGCATTTCAATTTTTCTCAGGTAATGTTAGTACCTAGAATTATCTACGTCGCGTCCTATTGTTAACAGATGAATAGAATTGTGCGACTGAAGCAAAGATAATATAATATTTATAAATAAACCTAATAAAAGACACTTAAATGATATCTATGAATGAAAAAAAATACACTTATTCTTATCATGCAAAGCAAGAAGAGTTAGTGAGAAATCATTAGTTAGGATATCAATTAAATATCAGATAGATGCAATGCAATTGATCTATCAATCAACTTGAACATTTTGAACGTTTGTCAGGTGATAATAAAACTGTTGCATTTCATCGTAGTTTTTTACTTACTTAACGAGTTTTATTGACACTGTCATAAAAATTATATTATAGGTGTATATTTTTTTATAATTTCATTATTAAAGTATACATATTATAATATTTTTTTGCAGTTACTGTACCTACCAAAATATTTGTAAAAACAACAATAAAAAAGTTTTCATAAATCTTACACTACTTGACTTACTTGACTCCCAGAACATTGCAGTTCCGCATTCCCTTGATCACAGAATTCCTGAAGTCCATTTCAAGACCAACCTGAAAAAACATATTCATGGAAGGTAAATATGTAGTATAATTATATGATCTTCATTTCTTTGCTTTAAAAGTTTTTTTTCGGCATCTATTTCACGAGTACATAATGAGTTAAGGAATTCCTAGTAACCCTGTATTATTTCATGGACTCTACCAATGGGTATTTACTATTAATTTGGCGATCGGCAGAATTTTCATTTAGTAAAACAATATAGGTACTCTCCCATCATTCAGTGGGTTTATAATTATGAAGGTTTCCTCACAATTATATCCATCACCATCCGTTTATTTTATTATGGATATTTAAATGGATTTCCCATGAGGACGAAACGATTAATTATCGTCCGCAAATTTTTCACGGCTATTTATTCCGTGGTCTAGTGGGTTTCACTTTGCTTCTCACGCAGGAGATGCAGGTTCGAATCCCGGTGCTGACCATGTACCAATGAGACGATTAATTTGTCTTGAGTACATTATCGGACACTCCGTGTTTCGGATGGCACGTTAAGCTGCAGGTCCCGGCTACTATCACTACTTCGTAGTATGTAGTAGTCGTAACAACCCCTCCACCAACCCGCACTGAGCCAGCGTGGTGGAGTATGGCTCAATCTTACTCGGATCCGAATAAAGGCCTGTGCCCCTCGGTGGGGACATTAATGGGCTACATTTACTATTCATACGACGGTCGTCCAACAATTAATTAATCGTCTCATCATAGTGTGTGTACGCGCTCATAGTCTCTGCCTAGCCCTTTTCCGGGAAAATAATTGAGCATATGTAATATGTATGTTTCTGTAAGGTTTAACCTTACCTACATCTATAATTCTGGTATGTATGTACATATTAATAAGTAGTTTATTGTTTTAATAACTTATTTAATCTGATGCACTTGGGTCTAGCTGTTGCCTGTTAATTTCCTGTCAATCCTAGGTTTGCTGGATGAAATCTCTTGATAGAGATAGGCTCGCCTTTGCCACGTATTCTCCAATTACTATTGTAAAACGTATTTTATACGGACAGACGTTCTTACGGTGATGGAAAACATCGTGAGGAAACCTTCATTACTCCATAGTTGCGGCGATGGGCTTACCCTCAATGTTTTGCCTTTGCCGTATGGGAAAAATCGTGACGCTATGTTATGTTTGTTACCTATTTTGTGCAATAATACAGGTTGACAATTAATTAGCTGATCATATTTTGAGGAATGATAGTACCCATCATTATGAACAACTTTCCCCAAGAGACATAATTATATGTAGTCGGAAATGAAAAACAAATTTCGTCCCCCAGTACATTGACCCGATCAGCTGATTTCAAGTTGCTATGGGAGACCCTAATTTTTTTTTCGTTTGCGACCATTATGTTCTATTGGGAAAGTTCTTCATAATGATGGGTACTATTATTCCCCAAAATATGGTCAGCTAATTAAATGTCACCCTGTATAATATTGAGAATCTCACCTGGTTAGCCTTGACCCGGTTGATGAGCATAGGGTCCATGCTCTCCATGCCGAAGGCCGGGAGTCCAGCCGCCAGCACCGGCACAGCCTTCTGAGCTGATGACTTCATGCAGGCCAGGTCCTTGGCGGAGCAGGGGGTGATGTAGGGCACTGGAAGAGAGGAGTCAACTTATTGTGATGATGGGGTTCGTGTACACTGATCCCGGGATACGTTCAGAGTGGTAACTGATCCCGATGTTTCGTGTCGGGATCCTGACAACGGGATCAGTTGACCCCACAATATCATATAGTAGTGTCCAAGAGACACGAGATGAGATAAATTTAATAATTTTATCAAAGCTAATTTATTTTTATGTATTATCTTTCCGAGACGAAAATCATTCATTTCGAAATTAGATACAGATAAATAAATCTAAATCGATAAATTTATTCTTCCATGTTTCGTGACTCCGTAAAACGGGATCAGTTGACACGAAACATCGGGATCAGTTACTAATCTGAAGGGATCCTGGTATCAGAGAGCACGAACACTGTGATGATGAAGCAGTGATGCCAACTGCCACCACTGTCACCATGCTGGACTATTTTGAGATGATGATTTCAGGCAAGCGGATTTCTTGGCGGTACAGCCTCCCTCGCCTTCTGAGCTGATGATTGGAGACGGCCAGTGACTTTTTAACCGACTTCCCAAAGGAGGAGGTTTACAATTCGTCCGGATGTTTTTTTTTTTTTTATGTCTACACCCCGATAGCGCCTAAACGGATGGACCGATTTGGAAAATTATTTTTTTGTTTGAAAGGGTTTACCTTCCCATTGGTCCCATTGACACCAGGTCAGGATCTGATGATGGGATCCTGGAGAAATCGAGGGAACTCTTCAAATATTATAGGCAGACCTATAGTGATTTTTGTGTTTTTCATAATAACTCGTGCAAATGCACATGTTAAGCATAATATTGTGATCCGGAACTGCTGATGAAGACCAATATGGCCACCAGAACTGCTCAATACTAGGTACAAATACAATGCGTGGCTGACGGGCAGGCAACGCATAGCCTAAACCGGTGGACCTAGAGCCATGAAACTTTGTACAGGGGTTCCTTAGTAGCGTGGGGTAGCACTGATATAGGATTTGACAAAATTAATTCCCCAAGGGGGGGGGGGGACGATAAGGGGTTACAGTTAGTATTAAACTCAATCTAATGAAATAGGGTTTGTGGAAGTCGGTTTTTTCTAACGTTTACTTTTTGTTTCAATTATTATGTAATACGATGATGATTATAATGGCGATGGCCAACTGAACTGGTTACTAGAGTCAAGGAGACTTGCCATGAGGAACAGGGAAAATTGAATTAGTTACTAGCTAATGATGCTAACTAAAAAGGCAAACTTTGTCTAATCTCAGTGCCCGTACAATAAAGAAAATTGAGGAAAAAACTCACTACAATGTTATAAATTGAAGCTACAGGTATGTTTATTGTAACTTTATCCTTAGATTTAATCTTACAATCAAGGTGTCACTAATGTGAATATCAATGATAACCATTAAATAAAAGTGGTTTAATACTGACACATGCTCTACTCTACAGTCTATTAGACCATTATCATATAATTACAGGAAAATCGATCGGGACATAAATTCCTCTTAGGTTTTAAATCTTGAGTAGAGCGTCGCGTCGGCGTCGAATGCGTGCAGGGGCCCGATGCTGCTCTGAGAAACGCACTTATATTGGATCGCTAACGCTTCTAAAACACCCAAAATGGCTTGCTTATATAAATATATTTCATATTTATTTATATAAGCATGCACTAGTTTATGTAGTCTATTGATTTGTAAGTAATAATTATATGTATTGTACACATTGGTCTACTCCTGCTCAGCAATCCACCTGTCTCATCCCTATTTGGTTTGCTGGAAGAGATCTCTTATTAGAGATAAGCTCGCCTTTGTACACGTTTTCTATGTTTTTTACTGTCCTATGTAACTTTTTGTGTGCAATAAAGAAATTATGAATTATGAATTATGAATGGCGTCATTTGGTAAGCTCCTAAAGAAACATTTTGGGTGTTTTAGAAGCGGTAGCGATCCAAAATAAGTGCGTTTCTCAGAGCAGCATCGGGCCCCAGGATTGATTGGAGTGAGATTTGAGTGATATATTTATTTATCCTACAAATGTTGCTTACTAGCTAATCGTTGTTGTTATTTATATTTGTATGCGATTGTTTCGAAGCAGCTTGGCAAAATGTCGTAACAAACCTTCGCACTTTGCCCAGGGCGTTAAGAAACTATATCATTGAAGAAATACAACAATGCTACTTGTAATAGACTTGCCGGACGATTTAATAGCAGGGTTAGCAGGACAAAGTTCTAAGATATACAGGTGTCTCACTGTTCAATAAGTGTTACGAATGATTTAGTAAGACATGGGACACAAATGACCCTCTACCCCCCCATGTGGAAGTATGCACCGTTGGTGAAAGGGACGGGTGCCATAAGTTTGAAGCTGTATGTGTTTGAGTATCTATCTCTAGCGCTGAAATGGGTAGATCTGTATGTTTCTTATACAGACATGTTTTATCTTAACCAATTGTACTGAGCTGGATTGCTGAAATCTAGGCTAAAGGTATAAATAAAAATTGCGATTGGTACAATTACATCGAACACGTTTTTATGAAAATGACCGGACAAATTAACAAGCCATCAAATATAGATTAAAATATGTAAGTACACAATATATACGTGACCAAACACGAATCAAATAAAATTCAGATCTTGTGTGCGTTTAGTAAACCATTTTAGGGTTCCGTACCCGAAGGGTGCCAAACGGGACCCTATTACTGAGACTTCGCTGTCCGTCTGTCCGTCCGTCCGTCCGTCCGTCCTGTCTGTCACCAGGCTGTAACTCATGAACCGTGGTAGCTAGACAGGTGAAATTTTCACAGATGATGTATTTCTGTTGCCGCTATAACAACAAATACTAAAAATCAAAAGAAATTTAATACTAAGGGGGGCTCCCATACAACAAACGTGATTTTTTTTGCTCATTTTTGCTCGATATTGATAATGGTAGCCGGTAGACGCTTAAAATGTTCACAATATATTGAGTATATTAATTACTTAAAATAATAATAATATTTAGGGGGGGCTTCCATACTTTTTTTTTGCGGTTTTTTGTAGATAATGGTACGGAACCCTTCGTGCGCGAGTCCGACTCGCACTTGGCCGGTTATTATATCTAACAATTACAAGAATATCGATCAAGGAAACACAGTTTTCAGTTACTTTCATGAAAGTTGGTATTAAAAACAAAGTTTTCACGGAACCATCCGTGTGCTAAGTCATTTCCTGAAACCGACCTACCCTTGACTCGACTCAACCCAACTAAAAAGACTCGTCAAAATTAAGAACTTTACTTCAAAAAATCCCGCTGATTCGAGCAATCGAATAATAGGGCTCAAAGAAAGTGAAGTTAAAGAGTAGATAAATACCTACTCTTTATTATCACGTTTTTTTAGCAGTTTTCCAGTTTTATTAATTAGGATTCACCACTCTGTTAATTGTGCAAGTCAAAAGAAATCGTTTACGTTGTAATTGTTGTTATTTTAGCAATAACAACAATTAAGTACATCTTTGGACGTGTCATAGGTAAAAAAAAACTATTGTTCTCTGTGTTTGCAAACACTCAAGTGATTAACTTGAATTAATGACTATACTTGTTAATCTAAATCAGTAAGTTAAATGCCATAAAAATTATAACACTACTATGATAGTAGTTATTCTGTTTCTCTCTTATTGTGACACTTGTAACTTATAATGGTCGTTTTAATTAGGATTACTACTATTTCCATCTCCTATCCACTCAGTAGATACCTACTGTTTAATAAACTCTACCAAGACAGAGAGCTGGAGGTTGCTGCAACGACAGGGGACGATAAGACCCCTTAATACAAATGATGATGAGATTGCTTAGAGATAGTCATTTCAAAGTAAGTATCTGTTTGATCAGTTTTCCTTCCTCTTGAGCACATTTTCTTAGTTCTTCTTACATCGTTGGTTGAAGCTGATACAATTATTTTATCGTAGGTATCGTAGTTTAGATAAATCAATGATTTTGTGCTGAGATTTAGACCCACTTCCATGACCAGCATTCAGCAACTAATCTTTGGCTTCGAATGAAGTGTTACAAAGTATAGAATAGCTAATATCTAATCTGGCCGCTATACCGCTTTCTCATCCCCTCTTACCCTGTTTATGACCGTCTCTCTCTACGTACCATGCTAGGGGATCTTGGTGAACCGAATGTTTTTTTCAGAGACAAAGATATTTTGCCCGTTCGATAAATTAACTTTAGTGTTCAGGGGAATGATTCTCGCGATATTCGTACATCGAATGCGTGACGCGTGACAATCATACCCAGAATTAGAACGAAAAAAAAAGCGAGATTTGACCGGAACCTTCGGTCTGTGAGTTTCATCCATAGCTGCTTTTTATATTTTTGCTATTTATTGTAATAAACAAATTCCGAAACTCACCAAGTCCCCCATTGACCCCCAAAGCGAGGCACGCGCCAACGAACAGGACTACCACGGAACTCATTTCAAACTCGAACCAAACTCGACTGCAAAATAAACTGTCCCAAACCAACGTGCCACTAACAATGCCGACTTAACGACTTTGATACTATTTATATAAACTGTGACTGCTTATGTACAGACTAATTGCGAATGGTCATTGTCGCTACTGTGCTTACAAACACTGCATAGATGCGCGATGCTCGTGAGCGGTCAATATAACGACCGTTATAATTATGTACGCCTCGCCTGAAAATTAGTTCTCTGCTCTGACTGTCGTCGTCGCAATAGTTTGATTGATTAAATGATAGGTACCTGTAGCTGTAGTAAAATAAATGAAGTTAGGTAAGTGAGTTAGGTTTAAGGTGGCAGAAGCCATAGTGCTGTTTCCTATTTATATCGCTGGCGCTAGTGTATTTGGAGACCTGTCAAAGTGTTGATTGGCTTATTTCAATGTCGTCAGCCATCGACGCCAATCGCCGCCATCCAAAATAATGTTTGACAGCTAGGTCTCCACGAGAGTAGACTCCACGACCCAATCGAGTAGTTCAGAAATATCAGATTAGATCCCCTTAATTCTACAAAAGTAAACAGGCTGTTACTGAAAGGCGTACAGTCATATATTAAAGGGTTGTTAAATGGACATACATTTGAAAAACTTTTATTATGAAAGCGACTTGCTCCCTTCAATTCAATTCAATTCAAAATTTTTATTGACCATAAAATCATACATATTACTTAGTCAACGTCAATATAATATTAATATTTTTGTATACTACCGCCCGTTCGGAAGTTGTGGGCTTTGGGATGGAGCAAAGAAGGGCAAGAAACCTTCACTAATTCAAATCGACCAAAAATCGTGGAAAGGTAGAATAGAATAGAAGAAAGTTCTGCTTCCATATACAATATTTAATTTGCTAATATCGTTTGCCAGCAAAGCAAAATTTATGAGATTTTTGACATTTCGAAATCTCAGTAATGAAAGTGCCTCAAAATAACTACTAGCCCTCTCACACACCCTCACATACACATACACACCCTCAAATAAATATACCTCAATAATTAATATTTTAAAATACATTAGTATTATATACCTACCTCTCTACTGTTGCAATGCCCTATGGACAGGGTCCACAAACATTGTATCTTGATTTAAGAGCAAATGTGAATGGAAGCAATAAACGTAATTCTAATTCTAATTCTAAACATAATTCCGTTAGACCATTAGATGAGCTATGATTAACTTTACTCTCGGAGTATTTTTTTCGGTATATCTTCTCGTAGTTTATAAAGTCACTCTGTAGCTAGCGTCTTGTCTTGTTTATTCATCGCTTATTTATTTATATCACTATAATTACTGTAATTCTTTGAAACTGATTTGAGTGCGGTTTTTATGTGGAAGGATCGTAATTATTGTTATTGTTATTCAGAGCAACTATTTAACTTAATTACCGATTTTAAAGTCATGTGCAGGTCTCGTGAAGAATAGATAATAATATGATAGGGTACATTATTATTGTTTATTTATAGATTGAAATCTAAGTTCCACTAGGTAGATCTCGAGTGAAAGCTATTTAGGTAGTACATTTACCCCTAGTTTCTGAAAGAGTGTTCAAATATAACAAGCGGTTAATCGAAGATTAATTCAAAATAGCGGATATGTACGTACAAAGGCAATTATCTCTTAAAACAGATTTCATCTACCAAACTCAGGATGGATAGAATACACCTATAGATATTTGTTTACACACGTAAACACGTTTGTAAATATATGCCATCAGCGATATAATATATCAATCACGCGATATGCTGTGTCAGCAATTCACAGGCAAAACGAGACAAAACTCTGAGATTGCGACGACATTCAATGTACTAGATACTTAAAATTAAATACGATAAATGGGTGAGCAATATAAACAGAAACCAAATACAGTCAATAGGGGTCTATTCTGAGGAATCCCTGATTGGGCAGCATTACTTGACGTACCTAAAATATCTTTGGTTGTGAGTGGCGCTGAGAAATAAATGGGGACAGCAACAGCACTAAAATACAGATATTTACAATTTGACACGGTACCACTCCACCCACAAGGAGACTGTGCACACTGATCCCGGGATCAGATCAAAGTAGAAATTGATCCCACCGATCTGTGTCAAATGAAAATATTGGGTCCACTAAAGTAATTGACCGATTGTCTATCTCAAACCACCCTTGATGGGAAAAGGTGTGACGCTATGTTTTATGTTTTCTTTGTTATATTTATATTTGTACGGGATCAGTGATCATGTGATCAACTATAGGTAACTAATAATTATTGTAGTGTCAACTGATCTCGTTGGCAGGATCCCGGGAACAAATGGCGGAATCAGTTTCTAAGTATGTGTTTTGATCTGATCCCGGGATCAGTTTGCACAAACCCTCTCCATATTCAAACAGAAATATCAAACAGAGCCCCCATTGGACGTATCATCTTTCGGTAAAGGCCTCATTCGGTCTCTGCCAGCCCGTGTGGGAAACGGCGTGGCACTGTTTGTTCGTATCATAAAAGTTTTTAAATCTTTCTGTGAGTGACCTTGCAATATCCGCAAAGTCTTGGGTTCAATACCTGTAGCGTGTATAGCTGCCTTGGATCACGTAGGACCCAGGATATGCGAGATTTTACGACTTTTATTATGATATGCGAATAATTATTAACTGTTTGTGGGACCGATATTCGGGTCGAATAATTTTGGCGCTATAGCTGACATTCATTCAAGCTGATAAATCAAGCAAGAAACACGGCTATGTCCAATTGTCCAGCCAAGTTTGAGTAAGGATATCTAAGTACTTAGGAAGATACTGGCGATGCTAAGTATTGTACTTATTACACGAACAATTTAGTTTAAAACTTTTTTAACTTATAAATGTGACTCCTACCTGAATAACTCTCCGAGAGGAACTAATTTGACTCTACTAGACTCTAAGGGCCCTATTTTCATTAGAACACCATGGTTGCGCCACGGTGGGCTAATGTTCTCCATGGTCAGTTTCAAACCAGAGACTAGAGAACCTAAGGAACCAAACTCGAACCCTCAGCTCGAACCTAAGGTCAGAGCCAATATAATATACCAACTATAGAGGTCGGCCATGAAAAGAGGAAGCGCAAGACCGTAAGCTTAGATAAAGATCTCTGTCTACGACCGTAAGCAACACAAGTTATTCTTTCTTGATTCATAACATTTACATAATCCTACCTTGGAAAAAATTAAAGATTTGCCTACAAATTTGCGTCCAGCATCTATCACCGTCTTTATTCTGGTGATAAAGCCAACCTTCCTATTCAAGATTAGAACTTTGGTTGTGGTTAAAACAAAAGTTGTCATTCCATAGCAAACCTTGTTCAGAATTATGCCCCTAAGAACTCTATAAATGATAATAAAATATGAATAAATAAGCGCTATCATAGGTGACTTTCAAGATCGATAGGCGAGTAAACCGGACCTAAAATGTAGAATGGCTAGATTTATTCTACCCCAGTCGGCAGAGAATTTTACCTCGAAAAAAATCCGCTTTCAACGAAACTTAAGTATGTTGTTTGTGACTATTCAGTAGTGCTACACCCAATTTTCCGAGCAAATAAAGCTTGCGCTAACTTGAGGAGGGGCGAAAAACCGTTTTTTTTGTTGGGACTTTTTCAAGTCTTTCACGTTTAATTTAAATAAGTCAAGTTCAGTACACTCAGTCAGTCTAAAGGGTGTAACAGAAAGGGATGTACAAGCCGAAAGAGGGTTGTTAGGGACATCATTCTGAACAACTTTTACTATGAGACCGACTTGATCAGAGCAACTTTATGTTTCACTCCACCATACAGATCAGCTGCGCTAGGTCCGAAATGTACTGAGTTACCTAATAAAAATAAAGTTACTTTGATCAAGTCGGTCCCGTAGTGAAAGTTGTTCAGAATGATGTCCCTAACAACCCTCTTTCGGCTTGTACACCCCTTTCTGTTACACCCTGTATAATGTTGCAGATCAGTGAGGGGCTGAGCTATGCGCTAGTTGTGCTACGTAAAGCTCTGTCCCTCACTCTCCTACGATCGCTACCCAGCCTACCCAGAGTATCCACAGACTATGGTTGTGAGTATCATTTGTTTTCGGTGCCAATCTCAAAAACGCGTCACTTGTCAGACAAGTTTTCTATCATTGATCCAGTTTGAATGTCGAGATTCCGACTAATGTAATGAATGATGTTTGACTAATTTGATTTCAAGGATCTTTGTGCAAATTAACTTGTTTTTTTTACAGAAAGATAAACAAACAATAAAATAAAGTGTACATTCTTCTTTGCTTCTGCCCCACATTGAATTGCGGGGAACTGTGTCGTGGGGACCAGAAAGAGTGACGTCACACGAATATAAACATCCATCCAAGATCTAGGTTTTCTTTCTCCCCAGCCGGGATCCGAACCCGGGACCTAGCATGGAGGATCGCAGGAAGGAGCCTCAGCTGCACTCTGCAGAGGTCGGCCTTTGATTTTGTCGTTTTCACACGTAGAGACAGAACCATTCTATTAAACGTTTCGGCTAGATGTTGCTTGACCCGCACGATCGTTTCTCCACACGACAATGTGCAAGTACCGTGAGTGGCGTGACGGAAGGCAACGAGCGATTCTCATTTCTTAGGGTTTCGTACCCGAAGGGTGCCAAAGGGACCCTATTACTGAGACTTCGCTGTCCGTCCGTCTGTCTGTCCGTCTGCCTGTCACCAGGCTGTATCTCATGAACCGTGGTAGCTAGACAGTTGAAATTTTCACAGATGATGTAGGTATTTCTGTTGCCGCTACAACAAATACTAAAATACAGAATAAAATAAATATTTAAGGGGGCTCCCATACAACAAACGTGGTTTTTGTGGAAATTTTAAAATATGAATTAATAATGTATATTATACTACTACTACCAGCTAATTCAGTGTTCCTAGTCAATCAGCCTTAGAAAGTAGATCTACCAGTTCGTTCAGTGTACTCTCTTTCTCTTTCTCTCTTTATTCTTTATTGCACGGTAACTTAATAATAAAACTTAAATAACATAATAGTGCGCAAAGGCGAGCTTATCTCTTAAGAGAGATTTCTACCAGCTAACCTAGGCAGGACAGGAAAGATGGTGCTATGAGGATAGTCCTAGTGCACAAAGATAAAAATAAACTTAATAAAACTACATAATGTACTTACAAATCGTACACTCATCTCACACTTAGTCAAAGTGCTATAAGGATGGAAGCGTTCACACAAACTAATCTAATCAGGTACTACGGAGACGTAGTAGACTACTATTATGGTCGATACAAAGTCTAAAAAGGTTAACTAGACCAGATCACGAACTGTATAAAGTACCTACTTACAACAAAGTTGCATCTCTAATTCTAGGTATTTACAGGTTATTATAGTCTTGAACAGTTTGAAAAAAATGAGATATTTTTACTTATATCCTCAAATAAAAGAATAAACCCAGGTATAATGCGCGGGTTTTGTAAGAGGCGTTGAAATGCCCGTTACATTAATCTCTTGTCAAACAGCCAATCACGTGTCGTTATCGCAAGTTTGACATTTGACCACACTCTTTTATCAGTAACTGGAAGTTAGAGTAAAGTTAGAGTTTAAGGTTATGGCGATGAGGTATACCCCGATTACGAAGTAGAATGACAGTGCCGATGTTACCGCTTTTGTAACATCGGACTTGTGGTAAAAAATATATAGCGATGGGTTCAAGAATGATTTAAACATAAACAGTTAGTTCATTCTAATGTCCCAATATAGAATGATATTGATAGAAATGAAAAGAGAGCTAGAAGTGATAGTGCATATAGCTTGTTCAAACTGAAATTGACGCACCCCACTGCTTTATTTGTGAATAATAAGTAGCAATTTGCTTCTACCACCTCTAATGGGAAAAGGCGTAATGCTTTCAATGTCATATTAAATTGTGACAAATATTTATTACAAATCCTGATTGTAAATAATTACTCTATTCATTTTCATTCTATTTAGAATGAATGGGAACATCACTATCAAACTGAACATGGCAACATTATTTCAAGAAGTGACGTTTGATGTTGTCAGTTTACTTCGTTTTTTAAATAGTAATTAGGGTATAAGGTAGGTACAGGTACCTACTTTGGTTGTGTTGTGGTACATACAACTGTACGAGTGTAGTGATGTGTCTGCCACCCGAATAGGAAAAGGCGTCACACTGCACAGGGACGTGAACGGGGGGACGGTAGTGCCCTTGCCAAGTCCAGCATGTAAGTATTTTATGCACAATATCTTTGTATAATTATATTAATTACCTACTTTTAGGGTTCAGATCCTTGAAAGGAAAAAAGGAACCCTTATTTATGAGATCACCTTGTTGTCCGTCCGTCAGTCTGTCAAGATCTTTATATCAAGTACGCGTGGACTTATCAAGCTATAACTCATATCAATTGTTAAGGTCTCTGATCGCATAACACTGTGAAAAAAATTATCTTCTAGGTCAACGCAATCGAACGCTACGACTGTTTATGCTGTAAAATTGTTAGATTTTCAAGTAATCGCAATGGACCCAAACGGGACCCGCAGGCCTAAAATCATGAAATTGGCACAATGCAAGGTCTTATAGCACAAGTAAAGGGAATAATCTGTAAACTTCAAACTGTCTTTCTACAAAAATATTCAATTTGGTTTACATGGATGACATCAATACTGGATTTTTTATGTAGAAACCTATAATTACACCAGTTACGACCTAACAATCTCCAAGTGTGATCGGAACCCTTGGTGCGCGAGTCCTTCTCGCACTTGACCGTTTATTACGTATATAGCATTTCTGGGACCATCAAGAAAACGAAGCGTGTCAGGGGATCCTATATCTATGCTTCTAAGCTGCGGAACCCAAACAATAAATATCCAACTCAATAAAATGTTATTTGACTACGTGACTTCACACATGTTTGTATTCCGACGAGACAGGAATTTTACCGGTAACGTCACTATGGGGTGCCCCATACAATAAAAACCCGTTTCTTAACGTCTCAGATTTAAAGGCTACATTGCATAGATTAAGTGAATGTGTAATCAGATGACGCAGATATAAGTCATTAATCGTCATGAACAGTCATATCAAGTATCGACATCTAAATTCAATGAATGGACGTACTAAACTAAACTAAAACTAAACTAAAACGCATTGATTTATATCCGCAACCAGGGTTACCATATGACAGGCGTTTGCCGCATTTGACAGGCATTTTAAGGTTTAGACAGGCGTGCGGCCGGCATTGGTCTGAGACAGGCATTTTGAAATTTCGCGGCCGCGCCGCGTGCGCAGGCACTTGCATTTGTTTGAATGATACTGTAGCAGCATCGACACAGCGACTCACACTGAAGATCGAGAGGCGAAGATTGACACCGGGGCGGTGGCGCCGCGTTGCGCATGCGTAGTAGTAGTTTAGGAGGCGCGAGAATGAGAGGGAGGATAAACTGTATCTTGTGAAGATTTTTACGTTTATGTATTAGAAAACAAAGAACAGGCTTGTGGCCAAGGTAATCCAACAAAACTAGGAACAAGTCTTAAGTTGAAACATTATGTACAAAATGGCTTGAAATTCTCAGAATTATATCTATATTTTATAAAGTCAAGTTTGTGCAAAAAAAGACAGCTTTGAAGGCACTTTTACATGACGTCATTCTGTTGTTATTTCATAGAACTCAGGAACAAAAGTTCCGTTTTGACAGTTTATAAAAAGTATCTATTTTGACTTGACAGGCCACAAGCCTACTGACAAATATCAGTAATAAACATCCTTCTTAATTATTATCTGTTGGCTTTTACTTATTAATTACCTATCTATACAGCGTTTTGCTTTAGACAGGCATTTTTCCAAAAAAATCAGGCATTTTAGGTACCATAGACAGGCGTCCCTCTATTTACATATGGTAACCCTATCCGCAACAAGGTTTTACAAATGTTTGCTGTTGCTAACCGACCGAGTAGGATCCTGCGATGCAGTTTACAACAATAGCTGGGTATTATAGGCCTCTTCGCTAGGGTGAATAATAGGCTAGGTCTGTCTCTGTGTGTATGTAGGTATTTGTCTGTGGCACTCTAACGCTAGAACATCGCGGTTGAAGATCGCGGGCCACGGAGCCCACGGACCACGGTTGTGTAGGCTTACTTAGCCATGTTTCAAGAATCGGTTAGTATCAGTACCTAAATCGAAAGAAAAAGCCAGTCAAAGTCGACATACATACATACATACATACATACATATGCTCACGCCTTTTTTCCGGAAGGGGGGTGAGCAGAGACTAAAGACCTTCACTCGCTACGAAAAAAGTCAAAGTCAACAAACATAACATAATAAACATAGAAATTTTCCGTAAATATTTACAAATATACTTAGAACACGTAATTTTTTGCCTCTCGTTACGTTGGACCCCACTGGGATAAGATGGGCAAAGAACCCCCCACAGATTAATTTTAGCCGAATTTGGTTTCATTTATTTTGTCGGGGTCACTCGGGGATGATTTAAAATGTGAAGTTTCGCGTTATACATCTAGAAGCACGTCTCGAGAGTCAACGCTCCACTATCCTACCAACCTACTCAGATATGCAGTTTGCATAAAAAATCACAACGTGTGTGTGTGTGTGGGTCGTATTCGTCTAAATTAACGGGATTCTAATGCGAGACCAGCCATTCTGCATCATAATGTCCCGATCGAGGGCCACGGAACTGTACTCGGGTTCGGGTAAGAATGAGCCATATATATTACGCTGGCTCGATCTGGGGCCGCGCCCCCGCCAAGTCGAGTGAACAATGGCGAGGGTACAGTAGGCTTGTGGCCTGTCAAGTCAAAATAGATACTTTTATGAACTGTCAAAACGGAACTTTTGATCCTGAGTTCTATGGAATAACAACAGAATGACGTCATGTAAAAGTGCCATCAAATGCTGTCTTTTTTTGCACAAAATTGACTTCATAAAATATATCTGCTGGAAATATACAATTCTGAGAATGTCAAGCCATTTTGTACATAATGCTTCAACTTAAGACTTGTTCCTAGATTCATTGGGTTACCTTGGCCACAAGCCTAATTTATGTTTTTTTCCCCAAAATTCATTCACTTTGAAGTAGATTTAAAATAACGGCAAGACAAAGTTCCTGAATTTTGTCACTGACTCACCTCACCACCGATCATCAAAATTCTAATGAATTTTGCGTTGCTGATGCGCTCAGGGAAGTAGGTGCCAGCTCTACAGTCCCTGATGCTTCGACGAGCCGCTTGGAGATGTCTTTGAGGGCTCGTCGGGCGTCAGGGTCCCGCAGCCGACACCCCATGGTCGTTGCCAAGTGCGGCGTATTTGCGTCGTTTGAGACCCTCTGCCGCTGCCGCCCGCGGCGCCGGCCGTGGAAGAGGTCGCCGGTAAGTCACACGGCCAGCCCGTCAACGCAGATCGCGTCCCAAACCTGCGACCTCCCGTTCTGCCCGGGAATGAGCGTTATTCCGTCCGGCCTCTTGCTATTGTCGTGCGTCAGACGATCAGAATGCACGAGGACTGCACCCATTCATTTTTAGGGTTTCCGAATCCGAAGGGTGCCATACGGGACCCTATTACTAAGCCTCCGCTGTCCGTCGGTCCGTGCGGTCGGCCGTCCATCTGTCCATCCGTCTGTCTGTCCGTCAGCGGGCCCTTTAGCACGAACCGTATAGCTAGAAAGTGGAAATTTTCAGAGAATGTGTATATTTGTTGCCGCAACAAGAACAAAAGCTGAAATTCACGAGATTTAATAAATTAAAGGGGGTCCCCATACAAGAGACGTGTTTTGTTTGATACACCCTGCGATATATTAAAATAATATCGAAATTCAATAATATGATCGTATATTTCGCGCGTCACTGCATCCTAGCGTAACGCTGCCGTTATGATGCAGGTCGCGCAATCCGCAGGTCCGGATTCAAATCCTTGTGAGGGCATAATCTTTTTAAAATTTTCTTTATGTTTTTGATTTATTCTTTTGAGTGCTTAAGTTTTGTTGTACGATGGTATCAGATCGAAACCCTTGGTGTGCGGGTTCGACCCGCACTTGACCGATGTTTTTTCTTTCCTAGTCGGGATTCGAACGGAATTGCCACAGAGGTAGTTGATTAAGAAAAGCCAGGGTACCATGTACAATTACATAATTTTAATTAAATAAAATGAACAGATTCCTGGGCCGCGATTCTCATACAGAACCGTATGGCATTATCTATAGCGTGAGGGCGCAAAGTTCCGGTTTCACCTTGGCCGGCAACAAAAAAACGACATTCTGCGCCCTTGCCTATTGACATCCGATTCTGTACGAGAATTTAGGATCTGGATCCAACATGCAAAGGCTCTTACTAAGTTAAATAAACATTCCACACATGTTTGTCTTAAAAAAAAACACAGCTCAAAGTCCTATCGTGAAAAACAAACGAATTCCTTTCTCATTACATTTTCGTTAGGTGTAAGACTCACCCTCAGATAATCACCGATGCAGTCCACATCGTTCAGTCAACAAAACAGTTCACTGAGTGCACGAGACTCACCCGGGTACGATGTGCATTCCGATGCACGCAATGCCTGCGTTCGAGATGAATCGAATAAACTTTAATTACAGACCTCGTATCAAAAAGGTGAACAAATTATTTGTACAAAAAGTATCAACTGCCCGTCCGAAGTCCACGACTCAATTTTCACCCTACCTATATCGTAATAAAGTTCAAACCCTATGAAAAAAAAACATAAAAAAAAAAGATACGCGTGTAGCACCGTACACGTGTTAGAAGTAAAACTTCTGTAGCTAGATCATTAAGTGGTACCTATACTATACACCTATACCTACCTATACTAAAAGAGATTTAAATTTCCAATTTTGAGATCCAAACTCTGCTTCAAGTTACTTTTAAGTTTCAGACGTCCGATTATTTGAAATTATTTAAACTTGTAAGTACTTACTTTTAATACGTCATGTCATTTATTTCCCACCATTCCTTATCTACAATTTGTCGCGCTCGTGGTGATATACTTAACTCATTCAATAGTGTCACTACTATTGTTCTGAGGTCACTACTATTTGCATCTCGCTCAGATTATATACCATCTGACGTCACGTCTTTTAGCCATCTCGCTCAAATGTATGCATTGCTTTGCTTGTTTTAGAAATCCATGTCGACCCGTGTGACATTGATGAAACTCTTTTCTTACAAACTGTATGGATCGCATCGCACAGCTGTCAAACATAAGTTCCGGTTCCAACAAAGAGGTTGAACGAAGTAGTTTTTGGTCACGTCACTGGTTTTGTTTATCCCAGCCAGCGGCGGCGGCGGCGGCGGCGCCATCTTGGCCATACCGGAAATCAAGAACTCGTGGAAGAATGCTTAAAATAATTTTTATTTCTTAACGTTTCATCAGGTTTTTCTCTCACTAATTAACATTCTTTATTGTACGAATGTATTATTATCTTATCAGGGGCCTAATGCTGCTCTGAGAATTTCATTACTATTTCATTACTATTCCATTGCAAACACCCAAAATGGCGTCATTTGGTATTCTCCTAAATTATTATCCTCCTTGATTGGGTGTTTGCAATGGAATAGTAATGAAATAGTAATGAAATATAAGTGAAATGCTCAGAGCAGAATTAGGCCCCTGATTAGTTAAAAACCGTATTGAAAATAGTTGCGGTTTTAAAAGTGTTCAGCCGACCCTGACGTCACCGATTCCAATTTCCGTTACATTTCTTAGCCACTCGTGATAGCACCCGGCTAGCAGCAATTGAAAAGCAAATATATGAATAACCCACAGTTGAGAGGTTAAATAAATTTTACCCCCGTGCCCCAAGAAGTTTTACTTCAATATCTACTTAGGTCTTTTGTGGACGTTGGACGAGCTAGTAGAAGATATAGGTACTGGCTTTTGTTTACCTTTTTGCTGCGAGACTATAGTAATAATAATAACGCCCTGTCTCAAACTCTTCGACGTGCTCTACGTGACAGATTTATATCTGCTATTTTACATACAAAATACATATTATCATTTTCTGTTCAATGGCGAGAACGTTTGACACAGGGCCTAAAGGTGAAAAAATGTTAACACCCAGCTTCAGAGAGAATCGTCAAATATAACAGGCAAAGATCCATTCAAAATAACGACACGTGTTTGTCTGAAATTATTAGACACGAGTTAAACAGTCTATTACATTTGATCGCTCTTCTAGAAACCGGCGGCTAAGATAAAATCACTCAAAGCACTTCACGCTGAATTTTGATTTTGGCTCTCCATCCAAAAATCGAAAGGAAATCGAAATGTGATAACTATTTAGCAGCGCAAGCGAGACTTTCGCCGCTGTTGAAAGGAGGCTCGACTAGTTAGAAAATTGCAAAATTGTATGAAGTTATCAAAGTTTACTAGAATTTTGTGTTAACTCGCCGTCTAAAGTCGACCACTCTAGAAACTGTAAACTCTTACAGTATGTTAAAAAATGTGGCTAGAGATTTGACATTTACTAGCCTATTACATATTTTATGACAGCACATTACTTAAATTTAGGACATGCAATTGCCATGAAATATACAGCGCAGCGACGCCACAATTTGTAACAGAAATGTTTAGATACTTAATGAGCAACACCTATAGCTGATGCCTATAGTGAAATAATAACTACAGTTGACGCAGTGCAACCCGTTGCTGTCGTTTGTTGGCAGGACTAGAATCTGAAGTAGCAATAATTCTGTATAATTCTGAAGCAGTTAAATCTAACTAAGGAACTGTAACTGAAAGATTAGTTAGTCAGATTTTAAGGGATTTTACATCATTCGGAACAACTTTCGTAAAATCCGATGCGTTGATTTTTGTTTCGTGTTTCTTTATCATAAGTCTTGCCTTTGTACATTCCTTCTCTGTATCTTTTTGTGTATTGTCTTTTATGTGCAATAAATATAATACGAAATACGAAGTCATACATAACATGTCACATTCACATTTGAACTGAACTGAACTGTATGACAAAAATTTAATAAACAATTTGACTTTAAAATAACGCCACAATCACAACAAGACGTCTGTATTTCGTCTATTTAACACAAAATCTATGTTGTTCAAAACAACAAAAAACAATGTCATATGGCGGACTAACCGGTAGTATTAAATATTCTGAATAAAAACAGGTTCACCAATTTCAACATCCATAGTACAAAGTTTACCTAATAAATTACCTAAATGATTCATAAATATTCAGACATCCTCACGCTTTAGACGAGTGACTCTAGAAAACAGCGTACCTAAGGCTTTTTGTCATACTGTCGAAACCATCTCCATGGTCGAAATATCGATTTGAGATACCAAGTATCTCCATCCAAAACTAAAAAAAGCTATTCTAACGAGATATCCCGAACCGTTTTCGATCGTATCAAATATGAATCGTATACGCTTTGCCAAATGACGCCATTTTGGGTGTTTTAGATGCGATAGCGATCCAATATACGCGTTTTCTTTCAATAACACTAACACATACAAACTTATGAATGGTTACGTGTATAAAAGTAGCCGCACCAATTACTTTTACTTCAATTACCGCAGAAACTACATTTTGCGATCTAAAATACAACCTATTGACTTTTGACTAAAATTATATAGTGTGTCACTCTCACGGTCTCCACAAATCCAACGACATATCCGCCGTTTGGGTTGTAATTTTTTTTTACATTTTAAAACCCCATATCTCCGCCATTTGAAAAAAAATTGGTCAAGTGCGGGTCGGACTCGCACACGAAGGCTTCCGCACCATCATCGTCGTCTGTGCCTTAAATGGCAATACCTTCAATCTCGTCGTCAGTCGTCTCTTGCTATTAAAAAATATCAGGCGCTATTGTATTGAAATTGACTTAATACCTACTATTTAATCCTAAACACCCTTTTTTCGTGTATTTTAGTATTCGTTGTTGTTACTGCAATTGAAATAAGTACACATTCTGTAAAACATTTCAACTCTCTAGCTATTACGGTTTGTGCTGAAGGGCCCTCTGACGGACGGATGGAAGGACGAGACGAGCAGCGGAGTCTGAGTAATAGGGTCCCGTTTGGCATCCTTCGGGTACGGAACCCTAAAAATCCAAAAAATGAATCGAAAAAATAATCTATTAAATTATCCAACCTGCTCACAACGAGAATCGGTAGAGAGATAACAGATGGACAGACGTATATTACGAAAGCATTTTTGCCCAATCCTGAAACGGAGACGCTTCGCACGCTCGGTCAATCAATAAATAAATAGACAACAATGATTCATGAACCAAAATGTAATTGGTATATTTCCCAGCTGGGTTGGTTAGGTTCATATCATAGAAGTATATTTACGTATAGCTGTTTAAAATATCTGATATACCTACCTAACAGTCTAGCGATTTGTACGACGCAGTTTGTTAAGTGGTAGAGTTTCTATAGAGTACTTTAAATAAATAAATAAATAACTACATCTTACTCATTTGAAAATGAACTCCCATGAGCATTTATTGCTTACCTAATAGGTTTTGAACAGAGATTATATTGACTGCGCCTGCGGGGAAATGCGGCTCGCCAAACGTTTGTTTGTTGTCTGGTATTGAAGTATATAATTTATTGTAACGGCGAAGGAAAATCTCATAGTGAAACCTTCATTACTCCATAGCTGGGGCGTTGGGCTAGCCCCCTGTCACGCGAAATGGCATATTGATAGCTGAATGTGGGCACAGTTGTGCCTTTGCCCCCGCGTATGAGGAAAAGGCGTGACATAACAAACAATGCGGCAATTAACATAACAAACATGTTTTTTTATGTTTTGAAGGATATCATTCAAACAAGTTATTTTTCAATGCCTGTAAGCTAAGCCTGTCTGTAACGTAATGACATGCATGAGCCCTTTGGAAAAATCCTATTTTCCTAGAAATACAAACGTAAATATAGCAATAAATTTATTATACCAATATAGCGATCATGTCTTTTAAATCGTTTAAAAACTGTCACTAAAAATCCTATTCGAAAAGCACCAAAAAAGCTTCGTAAACATGTCTCACGTACGCCGTTAACCAACATATCTTGGCCTTCTAAAACCACTAGTGGCTGACCAAACATTGGGCCCGTTTGTCAGTTGGTCGATGAAATCAGTCATCGTGGTCTCGACAGCGTAAGCAGCGTTTGCGCAACGTATAAAACGAACGTTGCTGGATGGTGCGGGATCAGTTGGCCACTTATCGTCGGTTGAGAAAGGTTCGGGGAGATTTTAGTAATTAGATATTTTACATTGATTTTAATTTAGTACACATTTTACACTAAAATGCGTGTGCAGTTGTGCTTATTTGCGGTCGTGAGCTGCTGTGCGAGTGTTTGGGCGGGAGCTTTGCGTGAGTTTTTTTTTATTTATTACTTACCAAATAGTAATATTAATGATCAATGTTCCTACCGAGGAGCACAGGCATATGCACGGAAACGAGTAAGGCTAGGTCAAGTAAGATTTTGACTTATAATATCAATAGACTCAATTTGCATGACAGGGGCTAAACCATGTAGAAAGAAAGTTTCCTCACTATGTTTTTCTTAACCGTTAAAACGTGTGTAGAAATAAAGTAAAGTAACTCGAGTCATGCATGTTTGACCTTTTATTATAACTGTGGAACGTCAGAAGCAAAAGAGGTAAGTTAGTTAGTTTTATTATAACTATGGAACATCAGAAGTAACATGGTTTGCTGGAAGAAATCTCTTATTAGAGATAAGCTCGCCTTTGTACATATTTTTTCTATGTTAAGCTATTTTTACTGTCATGTGAGTAGGTACAATAAAGAAATTACGAAGTAAAAGAGGTAAGTTAGTTAGTTTTATTATAACTATGGAACGTCAGAAGTAAAAGAGGTTAGTTAGTTAGTTAGTTTTAACTCTTGGAAGACAGTTCCTCCACGAGCGAAGGGAATACTCGGTATCCGACAGCCCTCCACGTCCTTCCCGGGTAGTGCTAACGAGAAACAAATCAACACTAACATTTCCAGGATCTCGAAAGAGAACCTGCCCAAATACAGTGACATCTACAAAACACGGATATTGGCAAAGTTAACCTAAGTTGTTAGTTGTACTGTTAACTCGTCGTAGTTCCATCTGGCAGGCCCACGGTAATCTTTACTCTATCTACCTATCAGCTCTACAATCATAAACCGAGCGATCGGTACCTTAGTAGCTTCGAGTAGATGCACTAAATATTGCCACATATTTTGGAAAATTTTAAGGATTCAACCTCTAAGGAGAAATGGATGTACGGCAAATCAGAATTGTTTTAAGACTTCACCATGATCCTTTCCAAAAAATATTAGCTTCCACACCATTCTTTGGTAGCCCATCTACCCTAATGATATCGATAATAGGCAACAATGATAACACCTTTTAAAACCTTTGAAGTAAACATCATCAATACCACAGATTACTAAATAGTTACTACTCAATACAATAATGTTTCAGAACTGCCGTTGCAGTATAATTGCAATGGGCTCACCACCAGTCACGCATTTTCCTTCAATTACTAAACGTTGGGCTCAACTTTCCTCAACCATCCCTTGATAAAGACATGAAACTGAAATACAAACCTTAAGAATTAATCATTACATTAGGCAAATCAAACTTTCCGTTCAATAACTTGCCGAAAGGACCTTTAGTCATTTGATTCAATTCCGCCGATTAATTCATGGTCCGGGCTTTTGATTGAATGCCTAATTTATTCAAAAGGCGGTGACATCTACATTTACCACGCGTATGAAGGATCGGTAGAAACTATCTAGACAAGTAACTATAAGGACATACATACATGACGACCTCTGTGGCGCAGCGGTTGCGCATCTGGCTATCACGCGAGAGGTCCAGGGTTCAAATCCTAGCTAGGGACAAAAAAATCCCTAGGTCTTGGATGTTTACATGTTTGTGATTTCGCTGTTTCTGGTTCCCACGACACAGGGTATCCTAGTGTGGGGCCAGAAGCAATGTATGTGCATGTATGTAAATGTTTATGTTTGTTTACATAGCGCCACGCTTTTACCATACGGGATGGCAGAGGCACTGTCGAGCCCACGGCCACGTTAAGCCAGTAATGAATGTGCCATTTAGCGTGACCGGGTGCTCCCATCGCCGCAGGTACAAGGACATTTGGCAATAACATTGTCGGAAGCCAGGTTTCTAATAGGAAATTACGAAAGTGAGCTATTAGCGGTCCTTGCTGGTAACTATTGGCTTGAGGTCAAAAAAGAAGCGATCGCGCCATCCGACGACCTCTGTAGCGTTGCCGTCGAGGCTGTGCTCCCTCAGCGAGAGGTCCCGGGTTCGAATCACGACCCATAAATAAATCCCAGGTTTTGTATGTTTGCATGTTCTGGTTCCAGCGACACAAGGTTACCCAGTGTAAAGGGCTGTAGGATACAAGTGTTCGCTCCAGAGAGTATCACCGGGCCGGCCGATGATCTTAGAACTAATATAGAGAACCCTGATTCCAATTCCTCATTTAAGGTGGTAGGCAGGCATCTACTACCCTAAATGAGGAACTACGTGGATGACATAGTAAGAAACCTAACAGTAGGTAGCCGTTAAAATTTCAAGTTTAACAGGCCTCTAAAAAATAAACAAATGATCGTCAAATACGACCGGAATTTTTCGTGTCGCGTAAAAAACTACATTCCAAAGAGTTGGGCAATAAAGTAAAGATTGTTAATAAATAAATCAGACGCGCGTGAGGTCGATTAGGTAAGATGACAAGTTTGTGCATGGACAGGTGATCTTAGTCAAGGCTATGTTATGTATGAGAACATTAAGCACATAGGTACATATAAATGGAGTTGTGTTTTGTTGTAGGCTCGGATTATTTTGTTATTAATTAAGAAACATGCCAGTTCCTTTAGAAATAACCAGGGGAATGGACTGGCCGATTACTTTGGTTGGTCATCCAAGTTCGGTTTGTTGCTCAACCTAGTGATATCCTTTCCTTGTTTTAACTATTTATCTATTGCAATTATTAATATGACTGGTAATTAAAGATGCCTAATTCAGTTCAAACCTGCTGCTAGTATTTTACATGCATTGTGTAGCTTTCACAAGAATCCGTTCGTATTCATAACATTTGGTTAGGGATGTCGACCTATACTCGAGATTAGTGTCAACTAAATAAAAGATAAGGCTGTAAGGTTGACCTAAATAAATAAAATAATAATAATAACTCACGTTCTAGCTAGTCGCACTTAGATAGGCAAAGCAAAGGTTCGTTAAGTAGACTAGGGACAACACGTCACCCAGATTCAGTAAATTACAGATAAACTGTAGATATTAGATGTCGACATTGACCTACCGCAACAAATACTATTTACACTAGTAAAGATATTAGCATAGTTTCACGTGTCAGGCAGAGTGTTAATGAAATAACATATTTAAATATTCAGTTAGTTGAATGGTCTAAGAGATGGCCGGATGGATGGATAATCAGACACATGGCCAGAAATACGACCAGGCCGACCGAGTCAGTTCTGAGAGTATCATGTCGATACAGACAGACATGCAGCGAGCGACTTTAGTAAAATAATTTAGTAGGACACAATTTCAAAACTTCGTAACTAACATCTTCACATGTGCCACAAAAGTCATAGGTACAGAAAACTTAGAGGCAAATAGAAAGGCAAGGTTGCCTCTAATCTAATGAGACATCCACCTCTTCCAGCCTCTTTCATCAAGGCCTGTTCAGCCTCCGATCCGAAACTCAACCAGTGCATCGAGAGGGTCATCGAGACCGCCGGACACAAATTCGCTGGCGGGATATCAGAACTGGGCATCGCCTCCCTGGACCCCGTGCACCTGGGAACTGTGAAGGTGGACAATAACGCGCTGGCGCTGACCTTCTTTGACACCGTTGTAACCGGACTGGCTGGGTTCAAGCTGAACTCTTACAAGTAAGTGATATTATAGTTGGGACATTGAAGGTCGATTGTTGTTCGCTAAATGCTGAGGATTAGTTTAGCTGGAAGCTACGGCTTTCTAACGGCGCGGCGCGTGAAAGGCGATTTCATGAACACCGACAGTGTTTTGTTTTATGAAGTTTCGCAGGCGCTACTTAATAATATAGAGGTACCACACGATGTGCTGGATTGTGTACTATTGTTATCAAGAGAATACGCCAGAAGTCTTTAGTCGGACGAATCAAACCAAGTTAACATCATAGAAAAACTTTTAAAAATACTAATTACTTCGGGACCATCTTAGCATAATTCAAGATCTTCCTCACTGTTAAGATTAAGACCAAAGAAAAACTGTGTAGGAACTAATTAAGTCCAGTTTAAGTCCCTTCATGAGAGAATGAGCTGACTGTTGTTTTTCCCAGGATCGATCCTCCGAAGGGCAAAGCAGTTCTGGACTTCACGGCCAACGTGACTCTGAAGGCTGACTATGAGATGGACGGACAGATCCTCATCCTCCCTATCAGGGGAAAAGGACTCGCCAAGATCAAAATCAGTAAGTGCTCCAATATAACATGAATGTATGGAGTTGTGATCTGGATGCTGGATGTGTGAGACAGCTAAACTGGAATCCACGTGAAACAAAATCCCAAGATGAGGCTTATATGCCAGGATACTTAATTTTGACTATTGTAGTTAAAAGAGGGGGCGCAGTTCCTGAGTTACCTAACATGGGACCAGGTGCAAAGAAAATATAAATCAAACATAGCGTCACGTCATTTTCCATACCGGGTGGCAGTGGCTTTATACATCTTGGTTGCTAATTATCCCGTGTCCTCACAGCAAATCTCAACATCGTGGTGAAGTATGATTACGTCACCAAGGACGGCTATTGGAACGTGGCCAGCTACAAGGACAGCTACAAGATGGACCGAGCCCAGTTCAAGTTCACCAACCTGTTCAACGGAAACAAGCAGCTTTGTGAGTATTTACTCTATACTCTTGCGAAACTTGGGTAAACAGATAGAAACCCACTGTGGTTCTACAGAAGGCTCTATGCCAGGCTCGTAGGTCCTATTGCACAGATAAACCAAAGCTTATGATTGTATTTTTTTAGAATTTCAGATTACACTCATCATGTGTGGTAGGTAGCACACCTTAATAAAATTCACTGAATACTGACCCAGATTTTTTAAGACCTAGGTACGCTTAATACCTACAGTATTTATTATGAAGGTACAATGAATGTTGACTTGCCCAATGTTTTACTTGACCTCTCAGAATGTCCACATCAATGATACACGCAACACAGTAGGACTTAACACAACTATCCCTTTCAGCCGAAACAACCAGTACATTCTTGAACATGAACTGGCAAATTATCATGAACGAGATCGCCCCGCCGGCTATCAAGGGGATCATCAAGACATGTGTTGAAGAAGTCGGAAAATTCTTCAAGGCGGTACCAGCCGCTGAACTACTGACAGCGTGAATGGTTGGCACTCTTATATTGGATCGTATCAACTCATTTGTTCAAGATTTTGCCATTTGTCTCCAGTGTTTCATCAACCGATGTACCATCTGCGTCTTATTTTTCATTATTCTCATTCCGAAGCCTTTCATTGACTAACGCCTGCATTTCGATACCGTCCGTTACTTTTTGTCGTCTTCATTTCGTCAACTTCGCTATTTGTCGCCTGCATTTCGTTACATTCGTTAATTGACACCTCCTCGTGGCCATCGGTACGTCGGCGGTCGATCGTAGAATTGGGCACATCATGATGTGCCTCGCCATTTCATGATATGGCCATTCCATTACTGGGCATATCATGATATGGCGGGTTTTAACGAAAACATGACTTTTTAAAAGCATTTTTATTCAGCACTAAGTGATGTTTTCGTGTTATACAGGACAAACTAACACGAAAATTATTCGGGGGCTTCGCTGCCCTCGCCCCCTATAGTCTTTACGCAAGCTACCGCAGTGTTTGCCTTAAGAGATTTCATCGTTTCATGATATTTCACGTTTGGACACGTCATGATGTGCCCAATTTTACGATGGGCCGCCGACAGATATACTCCTTTATACGCATTTCATTTACCAACCTACTTTCATTATTATTCACCAGCTTATCTCCTTCCTAGTTATTGTCGTTTGTTTGTTAATTATCTCTTATGGTTAGCATTTCTGCTCTCGTATTATATTTCACCTCTCTAGTCTACTTGCTTTATTACCAACCCACATCTTCATTCTACTAACACATTCATTACTCATTCAGAAACTCACAAAATTCATACATCCAAAGACGCTCATTATTATGTAAGTACTTACAACATTTCAAACTAACTAGAAGTACAGGAATGTACTGACTTCGCCTAAGGACATTTCTTTTTATCGTGTGAATCTGTGCCTATATGGCTGGCACCGTACCGCACACAGCAAACATAGCGTCACGCCTTTTCATTACTTTTACATTTTGCGTGAAATGGGGCAGCCCATCGCAGCTATGGAGCAATTAAGGTTTTCTCACGATGTTTTCCAACACCGTTAGAAGGTCCCTATTATATGCTGTCCCAACACTGGGATTCGAACCTGCTTCTTCTGCGTGAGATGAGTGTCATACCCAATGAGACCATACGTTTTGACTTATTCACCCTTTATTCCACCTGCAGCCGACACCATCCACCGAGTGATCAACGACAACTGGGAGCCTATGATCCGGGACATCGCGCCGCCCGCCTTCCATCAGATTATTCTGGCGTACGTCACTGAGGTGAAGAAACTGTTCGCGGTAGTGCCTGCTGATGAACTACTTCTACCTTAGCCTCCTACCTGCCACTGTCCTTCACGGAAGACACGGCAATCAACTAATTCTAATCACAACTGAATGGCTACTGAAAAATTAGCAAAATAATGATGCACCATCAGGGACTGTGGTAGGTAGGATGTTAGAGTCTTAGGCGGAAAGCAAACAGACTTTTGACAGTTGTTAAACACGGCTTTAACACAACTGAAATACAACCCTGCTATGTTAGGTGGTAGTGGTAGGTCCCTGACTAGACCAGACCTTGGCACCTTCATGTGCTTGACTAAATAACATGACCGTGTTGTAGTACTAAAGTTATGTTTAAAAATTTATTCAGCTATCAAAAGCCTGAACTTGTATAGTAGGTAGGCATTGCATAATAGCATAATTTTGAAAATTTGTGTGTGTGTGTGTGTGTATGTGTGTGCTTGTGACGTTTTTACGCCAGAATTTTGATGGATATTGGTTTTCAGATAGATTACACTCAGGAGAAGGACGTAGGCTACTTTTTGTTGCGAAAATAACATTTGACTTGAATAAACATAAACATTTACACACAGGCACATACATTACTTCTGGCCCCACACTAGGATACCCTGTGTCGTGGGAACCAGAAACAGCGACATCACAAACACGTAAACATCCAAGACCTGTTGGGTTATTTTTTGTCCCCAGCCGGGATTCGAACCCGGGACCACTCGCATGGAAGGCAGATGCGCAACCGCTGCGCCACAGAGGCCGTCAATGTGAATAAGGATGAAAGATTGTATTATGAACCTGATTATGAAGCCATAATTTTTAATAGACCAATTAATTATTATTTTTCAATCTCGTACATTTAAAATTCATTGACATTCCATAAAATTCAGATAGGTAGAAATGACGAAATTCTTAGTAAGTACCTACTTTAAGCTTAACATAATTGTCCAGTGAAAAATTCTAATGGTTACCAAATTGCTACAGCTACACAGAAAATACTTGTTAGTGGACTGTTATATTGCCTAAAGTTTTGTAATTCACATACCATTGTCGAAATGCGTATTCTGTTACAGTCCGCCTGTCACGACTACACTACTGATACATGAATATAATTTCTGATGTTACACATAGCACTAAGTACAGCCATTTTGATCTTGTCAAAGTGCCGCACACTGTATGCAGAGTATATTGTGTATATCGTGTATGTTTGTCAGTGGCAATATGAGTTATCATAAGATTACATGAATAGCTGTTACATAGCAAAATTGTAACCATCCATATCAAAGCACTGATATGATAAGAGCAAAATAAACATTTTGTTGTAAACAACTTATTTTGTAGACATTAAGATTAATTTAATAAAATATTCCAGTTAATTAAAAGGGTAAAAGTTTAGGATGAGAAGAACAACTTATTTTTGAAGAGTGCCTCTCTAAAGATTTATTTATGAGCTCCCAGACCTAAGTACAATGTGTGACATAACTTCATTCATATTGAACTATGGGTTTAATGTGATATTTAAATAGTTTTAGGTTAAGTATTATTATAGTTAAGAGTAGTTAAATTATTATAAGGAAATAAATTACCTCATTGTTTAATAATTATTTTTTACTTCAGTCCCTTGTAGATTATTAAAATGAAAGTATAATGCCATTTTATCAGAACAATAACAAATATATATTTAGTTGTTTAAAATGACAATATTAAAAGTTGAATTAAATATAAAATACAAATGCATTTAAACTTACAATTAGAAAATAAGGCACACTTACAATAGCATGTTTAGCACTACACCCTGCCAATAGCATGTTTAGCACTACACCCTGCCAATAGCATGTTTAGCACTACACCCTGCCAATAGCATGTTTAGCACTACACCCTGCCAATAGCATGTTTAGCACTACACCCTGCCAATAGCATGCTTAGCACTACACCCTGCCAATATTTTTATAATGACAAGCCATTTCTTGATTTAGAAGATTGTTTTTGACCCTGGTTCAAGATATATTTAACGGGGGCACATGGCATGACGTCCACCATCAACTGGCAAACTGGCTCCAGTGATGTTGCTAGCCAGTTCACTGGCCAAGAAGGCGATAGTTGCAGCAACCTCATCAGGCTTGCCCGGTCGGCCAAGAGCATGGGTCTCCTTCGATCTCTCCAAGAAGGCTGCATACTGCTGATCGTTCAAACCTCCTCGCTTCTGCAGTTCCGTCATTATGACTCCAGGGTTCACACAGTTCACGCGAACCCCTTTTGGGGCCAATTCTAAGGCCACACATCTCGTGAACTGATCTACTGCTGCCTTGGAAACATTGTAGGCTAACACACCAGGAAAAGAACGGATTCCATTGACACTGGACACATTGACAATGTTTCCCTTTGTCTTCAAGATGTGAGGAACTGCCAGCATAGTGAGGTAGTAAATTGAACGTACATTGGTGTTCATTAGTTTGTCGTACTGGGCTAGGGATGTGTTCTCAATGCTACCCGTCTCAATAATACCAGCATTGTTGACCAAAACGTCGATTTGGCCGTAGCGGTCGACAGTTTTTTTGATGATTGACTCGACATCAGATTCCTTGGTTAGATCTGCCTGCACGGATAAGGTTTCAGAAGTTTTAGCACAATCTCTATCTACCTTCTGCAGGTTTTCGGCGTTTCTTCCGATGAGGGACAACTTGGCGCCGAGTTTTGAGAGGTACACGGCGGTCGCGGCTCCAATGCCTGAGCTGGCACCGGTCACAATCACCACTTTGCCGGTGAAATTCATATCTTTCTAGTTAGGTTATAAAATAAAGGATTACCTCTTGCACTTTACTTTTTTACTGATGATGTAGTACAGTCACTGGGATATTTCTAGAGAACTTGTTTATCACTCATAATCACAAGTCACAAGTCACACTTTCGTTTTAGTTACAAATGTGGTTACAAAGATAAAAACAAGTAGGTAAATAATCGTTTCGTTATCATAACAGTCACAATCACAAGAACAACTTCGCATTAATATCCAAATTCGTCACTAGATGTCGTTCGTAGGCAAGACATGGGGGGATGGCTTTTATATCGTTCATCCCTAATTTTATTATAAAAAGGTGTTTAATGGATAGCTGGCAGTCACTTTTCAAACCAATCTTCTGCGAGGAAATTGCGTAATTTATCTGAAAATCAGAAATGAAAATAGTTATTTCATTTTGGTGAACTAAACGTAATTTGCTGACAATATTCTATAGGTACAATATATGCAAAAGCTTGTGTATGGTCTTTTAGACGTATAAATAAGCCGATTTTTGCGCTTTGGTGACAAATATTTTGGAAATTTCAACTTAATTTTACGGAATAACTACGCATTTTCTCACAAAAAGAAAAGCACTTTGGTGAGGAAATAACCACCAAGCACCAACTATATGTACGTTAAACACCTTTTTAAAATTAAATTTGGGATGAACGATATAAAAGCCATCCCCCATGTCTTGCCTACGATATCTGTTGGCAGCTTTCAGAACTATTTTTAGCTGTCAGAAAATCGCCTTTTTGCACGCACGCACCGAACACGAATACCTACCTACTCTGTGCTTCCAGAATCCAGCAGGTTCTCGTCTGTGAAGGAGTTCAAAATGATATTGATCCATTGGTCAGTAAAATAATAATAATAGTTAGCTGGCCAATCAGCAGCTTTAGATAAAATAAATAAGTTTTTTTTGTGAATAGAAAACTCCAACAATCCAACTATCCCACAGATAACTATCCACACAATTTTGACAGATGTGTTCATAAAACGCTTCAGCTTCAATCTTTCTTTTTAGGGATCACGCGGCGCGGCGGCGGCGGGGCGGCGGGTGAAGGCCAAACGGCCGGCCCCTCGGCCACCAGTGTCGTAGTTGGAGAAGGTGGTTTTTGGACAGTTATTGTTTACCGTATGTCGTGTAGTGTATGCACACACTAACCCTACGTACTCTATATATAGCCTGTATTATATGACTCATTGCGCATTACACGACTGTCTATCGAACATGTGACTTGTCATTTCACACCAATAGACCCATCCTATCACATGGCGACCTAGCCTAGCCATGCTCGGGCTGGCACAAAGAATCTGAGGAAAATGAAGTAAGAAGAAAATAGAAGAATATCCACCTATCACGAAGACCACTAATAAGCCGTACGAAGAAGAGAACGAGCGTTGCACAATGTTACCACGTGTGACGGTAACCAGGTTCCAGTAAAGAAGCAGATGACCAAGGAGGAAGAAAGAAAATTATTTAGAAGATGCTCGATAAATAAGTCAATACAGAGCGAAGAGGAAGTTAGCTGCTGGGTGCCGGGCGTTTTCCAAGCCTCTGATGCGAGTGATGATGCTGGGCGCTGGGTGCATAGTACGGGATCAAGTGAGGAGCAGCCGGCTGAGTACGAGTCCAAGGAGCTGGTGTCCCGGAGCGAGCTGCACGAGCCACGTCGGTGACCACGCGGCGATGACGGACGACACCACGAGCGCGAGCGTGACGTTGACCTACTTCGGCGATTTTGCTACATACCTACTGTAAGTCTATCTAATTCACTTTTCACTTAGGAATTTTGCATTATTGTATTATGATATCTCAGGAATTAAATAATTAACGTGATAAAGTAGTAAAATATTAGAAATGTGGATAGTATTTTGACTCAGGTGTACCAAGAAAACCTTATTTTCGCACGTAGATAGTCAGACGAATACAGATTTTATTGAAGAGGAGAATTATCAGGATTGAGAAAAGTACATTCATCAAAAATGGCGAGTGCATTTGATATAAAGACGGCCATTTCCCTGTTGCCTGTGATGAACGGCCAGGAAGAAATTACAAAGCAATTAATTGATGGAATAAAATTATATGAATCTCTGATAAGTGAGGCCACTAAATGCCAATTGATTGAATTCGTCCTGAAAACTCGTCTCTCAGCTAGTGCCAAGTTACGTTTAAAGAGTTCTTATACAGACGTGACTAGTCTTGTGGATGATATCAGGAAATTTTTACTCCCGAAAAAGTCGTCAGTTACCCTACAAACGCAATTATTTAGGGCAACCCAAGGGCGTAGGAGTATTGAAAAATTTGGCGAAGAGTTAGAAAATTTGTTCGTCAATTTAACCCTAGCACAGTCTGATGGCGACTCGTCTAAGTACGAGATTTTGCGGCCACTAAACGAGAAGACTGCTATTAAGCGGTTAGCGGATGGTTTGTCGGATAGGCGACTTAGCACCATTATCGCATCGCGACAGTTTTCTTCGTTACCCGAGGCAATTAGGACGGCGTTAGATGAGCAGTCCATGTGTGACCAAAATCAGGATCAGGCCATGCATTATAGGACTTCTCACCATGGAAATCAAAGAGGCCGTAATCGCGGATTTCGTGGCCACAGAAATAATTACACGCGTTCATATCAACCGAATAGAGGTAAAAATTATAATATTCCGAGTAATAAAAGAGGTAATTCGGTTTGGAACTCAGATTACATAGGTAATCGTACGACGCGGCGCGCGCGTCAGCATTTTCGCGGCGGCGAGCGCTCGCGGTACCAAGTTCAGCACACGAATGCACGAATGCACAGCACACAGCAACTCTGTTAAACAATAAACATTATTTTATTTTATTTTATTTATTTATTTTAATTCCAATGATCAAGTAACCATGCAAAATAATGACGAGAATCAGTTTTTTCGTGCCTAAAGAAGGTTCAAATTCAATTTTTAGTTACGGTAATTATTATGTAGTAACTTGCAACCTTAGACAGAATGAGGAGTTGAATCTATTAATAGATAGCGGTGCAAGTTTGTGTGTACTTAAGTATGAATGTTTAGCAGGTAATAAAAATCTAGAGCACCGAATAGTAAGACATAGAATAGTAATTAAAGGAATAAGTGGTAATTTAGAATCTTTCGGATATATTGATCTAGATATTATTATTAAGGGTATATTTTTTAGGCAGAGATTCTACATATTTGAGAATCTATCTTGTTACGCCAATGGAATATTAGGTCAAGATTTTTTTAAACGCTACAATGCGGTATTGAATTACAAAGACGGTACTTTGTGTTTGGAGAACCAAGACCGATCTGTTGTTACAGAAGTCAGTGATAATAATGTGTTTACGATTCCGCCACGATGCGAGGTAATCAAATACATGCCGACGACACTGGGAAGTGATTGCGTCATATTAGCGAAAGAGATAAGTAAAGGTGTGTTCACAGCAGGAATAATTTCGAAACCGAGTGATGGTTCGATTCCGGTTAGAATTTTAAATACTACTGATAGTTCTATAAATATAAGTAGGAATAGTTTAGATATTTACTCATTAGAAGAGTTTGATGTGTGTAAATTCGATGAGGATAGAGTGACATCCAATCGAGTTAAGACTTTGTTCAACGAACTAGCCTTAAAGTCATATTTAAATGATGAGGAAAGACGAAGCATTGAGAACGTATGTGCTAAGTATGCCGACGTTTTTCATTTGCCAGGAGATACACTCTCTACGACGAATTTATTGAAGCATTCTATAAAGTTAAAGCCAAACGCGTCTCCAGTATACGTGAAGCCTTATCGACTTCCGAATGCGTTAAGAGGTGAAGTTCAGAGACAGATAGATGACATGATTAGGAATGATATTATTGAAGAGACAGCATCAGAATGGTCTAGTCCAGTACTACTAGTACCTAAGAAGACGGATAGATCAGGAGAGAAAAAGTGGAGACTTGTAGTTGATTATCGACAACTCAATAATAGAATACAGGACGATAAATTCCCTTTACCTAATATTACAGAGATTTTAGATTCATTGTCAAATAAGATATACTATTCGAAATTGGATTTAAGTCAGGGATATTATCAGTTATCACTTGAAAAAGACTCAAAGAAGTATACTGCGTTTACTACTGATAAGCAGTACCAGATGAAGAGATGTCCTATGGGATTAAAAACATCTCCAAGTGCTTTCTCACGACTTATGACCATAGCAATGTCTGGTTTAAATTATAAAGCCTGTTTTATTTATTTAGATGATTGCATAGTTGTAGGTAACTGTCTAGAAACACATAATATGAATCTGATGAAAATTTTAGAAAGATTGCGTAAAGTCAATTTGAAATTAAATCCGTTAAAATGTGAGTTTTTACGTAAAGAAATAATTTATTTAGGACATAAAATTACATCTGAAGGTATATTTCCCGATCCAAGTAAAGTCGAGGCATTAATTAATTATCCTGTCCCTCAGAACTCAGATGATGTCAAAAGATTTGTTGCATTTGCTAATTATTATAGACGATTTATACAGAATTTCGCAGCAATAGCTCACCCTCTAAATGCATTAAGTAAGAAAAATGTAACTTTTGAATGGACTACCGAGTGTGAGTCCGCATTCCAGAAACTCAGACAGATTTTAATCAGTCCCAAGGTTTTAGACTACCCAGATTTTTCAGAAAAGAATACTTTTACTTTGCAGACGGACGCTTCAAAGTTAGGATTAGGCGCCGTACTGTCTAACAGTAATGGTAAAGTAATTGCGTATGCGAGTAGGAACTTGAAACCCGCAGAAACGCGATATCCCGTGATTGAGCTAGAGCTATTAGCTATAGTTTGGTCTGTACGACATTTTAGACCTTATTTATATGGTAAAAAGTTTTGTATAAAAACCGACCACAAGCCATTAATTTATTTGTTCAATATGACTGATCCTTCAAGCAGATTAACCAAATTCAGACTCTATCTAGAGGAGTATGATTTTGAGATTAGTTACGTCCCCGGAAGACAAAATGCAGCTGCAGATGCGTTGAGTCGAATTCCGATGACCTGTAAAGATTTAAAGGATATGCATGAGCATGTGGTATCAGTCATGACGAGAGCACAAACTCGTAGGTTACGTGTGAACAATGAGACTGACTTGACAACTGAGACTCCATCAACCCTAAGGTCTGATCAGCCTAAGGTAGTGGAAATTCTCAAAAGACCGACAAATAGTGTAGAATTGATGTTATGTATGAACCAGAGTACTCTTAACCAAATAATGAAGTTGAATAATATCACTAGTGATGAAGGAAATTGCATTTTATTGCCTGAAAAAGCGGCGTTATACGTAAAGTCTCGATCGCTATCTACCATCTGTGTGTTAGCGAGAGAATTACGTAGTTTTTGTAAGAAAATGCATCTCAACGAGCTCGTAATTATGAAAAACAGTAATAATGAACATATTATGAATATTATATTGAGAGAAATGCATAAGTTGGATGACATACCCAAGCTATTAGTAATTAATGACGTCACGAGAATTATAGATAATGATACGAAAACAGTAATAATGAACGATTTCCATCTATTACCCACAAGCGGACACGCTGGGATAAGTAGGATGTTGAATAATATTAAAAAGTACTACTATTGGCCAGGAATGAGTAACGATGTTACGAAATTTGTAAATAGATGTAAGAGTTGCAAAATTCAGAAGCACTCAAATAGGCATACGAATGAACCAATGGTTATTACGACTACAGCTACGAAAGCTTTTGAGAGAGTTAGTTTAGATATAATGGGTCCTTTAGACATAGATAATAATAATAATAGGTATATTTTAACTTTACAGTGTGACTTAAGTAAATACGTAGAGGCTTATCCTTTACAGACGAAAGATACTGTTTCGTTAGCAAAGGTATTTGTAAATAACTTTATTCTTAGGTATGGTTTAGTAAAGCAAATTCTGACAGATCAAGGAAAGGAGTTTATGTCTTCAGTATTTTCAGAAATATGTGATTTACTCAAAATTCAAAAATTGAACTCAACGGCTTATCATCATGAGACGTTAGGTGCTTTAGAAAATACGCATAAAAGTTTGGGAGCTTATCTTAGGATACAATGCGAAAATAACAAATCAGATTGGAGCGATTGGATTCCATATTGGTGTTTTTCATTTAACACAACGGTTCACACTGAGACAAAATACACTCCATATGAATTAGTTTTCGGAAATATTTGTAACTTGCCAAACAACTTGCAAACCACAACTGTAGATCCATTGTACAATCCCGACTCTTATCCTCTAGAACTAAAATATAGACTTCAAAGAGCACAAGAAGATGCTAGAAGAAATTTGTTAAATAGAAAAGAATTAAGAAAGCAAAATTATGACAAAAATGCTAATCCAGTAAAATATAAGAGTGGAGATTTAGTTTTATTGAAGAATCAAGTTGGCAATAAGTTGGATAAAATTTATTTAGGACCTTATAAAGTTATTGAAGAATTGACCCCAAATGTAAAAATCAATAGAGATGGTAGAGAATATGTTACTCATAAAAATAACACGAAATAGAAAGTTTTAAATTAAGAATTGTATTATTTAAGTTAGATTAAAATGAAATTTTTAAGTTAATATAAGAATGAAATACCCTATTTCTACTCTTAAGATTTATTAGATTGATGTTTTGATGATATTTTTTTTATGTATTCTGAATTATTTTAAATGTTATAAAAAATAAGATATATATTTTTTCTGAAAAAAAAGGGGGAAGATGTAGTGTATGCACACACTAACCCTACGTACTCTATATATAGCCTGTATTATATGACTCATTGCGCATTACACGACTGTCTATCGAACATGTGACTTGTCATTTCACACCAATAGACCCATCCTATCACAGTCGCACAGTCGCACCCAGGTCCCAGACATCACCCCGTCACCATAGGATCGCTACGTACGCTATGACCTTACCTATCATTATTGAAAATAAAACTATAGTCTTGCCCATCTTGCCATTATAATTCGTCCGTTTACAAGATAAGTTAATCGAAAACTCAGTCACTATAGTTACCTATAAAATTCTGAATTAATATAATTAGGTACCTAATTCAATAATTCAATTCTATCAGATCTCGACAGTTCATTCACTTAGTGCATAGTGCATGGGTCAGCAACAGGCAGACCGCGGTCCATGTCCGAACAGTGAACGGTCAAATCTTGGACTTGCTAGCCATGGGAAATTTTCGCTGTGAGGCCCCGGGCCCGTTGATGTGCACACAATTATTAATTGGTTGTTTGTTGCATACGCGTCATTTGAAAAGCCTGCGAGCCGCGTCAGTTGCTCTATACCCGCCATGGGTGACTGTACGTGCTCTTACTTTGTCGTACACTATCGAGCAAAAAAAGTAAACTCTGATTTTTTATTTCGTAGAATGAATAAGGGCAAATGAATTTTTATTTAGCTGATTAAAATCACAAAAAAAAACATTATTTTTAAAGCTCTAAGTTCAACTCCCCGCGAAACGATTTTGAAACTGAGCATAGCATGTATGTAGGATCTGCGACGACGTCACTTGGCCCCCAGGCCAAGGCACACCTCGGACACTCCATAGAACGCTCGTAAAATAATCACCTATTACTACTACATAACCAAATGATGTTTGTATACGTGCAATGTGTGCGTAAACTTTGCTAGGGCTGGTGGCACGGCAAATGCAGCGATATTTAGAATACGCGTCGTCACTCGTCAGGCGTTCAGCCCTGTCTATTGATATTTTAACCAATCCTTTGACGCCAGGGGTGGAGTGCGGTATCTGAATCAGCGCGGGGAAGGGAGTGGCCGTTCTGTAAGGAGTACTATTATCTCTTCTGTGGCCAAGGTGTCGGCTTCAACTATGCATTTGGCTCATAGTGGATGGGTGTCTCACGTATTCCAGTAGGTCAAGACAGTGCTGCTTACGGAGTTTAGGGCACGTAGGGTCTACCTTTTAATAAATTATCCTCTTCATCCTAGGTTAGCTGGAAGAGATATCTTTTTAGAGATAAGCTCGCCTTTGTACATGTTTCTTCCAATATTAAGTGTCTGGAATATGTTTTTTCTGTGCAATAAAGTATAAAGAATAAAGAACTCTGTTACTAAACGACGCAATCCTATCATGTTTGGGCTCATTTGATTTGTCAACCCCCCGTACATATTAAATATTTCATTCTGGACATTGATAGAAATCTTTCATCCTTATCTGGACCCCGCTTAACGACCTCTGACTTAGTGCCTCTTCACTATCAGTTTTTTTGGTCTGTAAGTTTACAAAATTGGACTAGTAAGAATGAACGCAGTAGGGGTATACAAAGCCTAACCTAGAATCGCCAAAACAAGAAACAATTCACAATTCTTTATTACACAATAATTTATACAGTTACATTAATAGAAAGCACATACACAAAGCTTATCTCTAAAAAGAGATTTCTTCCAGCAAACCAGGCGTGAAAGGTAAATGTATAATGAAAGGGTAGGCAGTGCACAAGAACTACTTAATTTAAATAAAATACACAAGAATAAGTTTAATACCTATAAATATAGAAAAACAAATGCTTATAAATACATACCGATCGATATTATTATTATTATTATTCATTTATTTCAGATAAAAATTCATATTTTCATATACAATTATTATAAGGACAGTGGACACAAAAAAATAAAATAAAATAAATTAATATACTACATACACTTTACATAAATAAATACAATAACTTTTAAGAAATTGCGAGGTAGTGCTCTTTAATACGTTTCTTAAAAGAGAAAAGTGTGTGTAATAAAACTCCTCAAGTCACTGCAACGAACTGTATATAATTTCACTTCCACACTAATTATCAATTCAAGTCTCAGGGTACGACCAACACGAACGACTGCCACCAACCGACTGCCACTAGGCCGTCTAGAAATTCAACGTCGCCATCTTTGCGCGCCAGTCATCGCGCCATTTTTATTTCTTGTTCGTGTTGTTCGTATGCCGGAAGTTGAACAAAATACTAATTCCCTAAATATCGATAAATACATTACCTTAACTTAAATAAATGTAGATAATTTTAGCTATAATTAATGCAATTATTCCTACAACCTAACAATTTCTTGTTCGTGTTGTTTGTATCCCGGAAGTTGAACAAAATACTAATTCCCTAAATATCGATAAATACATTATCTTAACTTAAATAAATGTAGATAATTTTAGCTGTAATTAATGCAATTATTCCTACGACCTAACACTCGTCCATCCTGAAAACGTGTATCGTCCTCGTACACGTGTCAAGTGACCAACACCTAACACTCGGTTGACATAAATTATTGTGCATGATTTGCAATGAACTATCCGTATATATAAAAAAATATATACAATTATCTAAACTAACACATTACACTTTCTACACTATCATAGTTATCATCTTTAGGTTTAGTTAGATCTCAAAGTTAACAAAATTAGATCTCTACTTTCATCTTATTCTTAATCGGCGCATTTGAACCGATTTTCATTTCATCAATATCCGAGTATTTCCAGCCAATCATACATGACTGTTAATATTCGTGATAACTGTTTAAGATTATCTACAATTCAATCATACATGACTATAGACAATCTCGACAGTAACATCAATGAATATTTCTTTTCTCATAAACCCAATCAGCGCATTTGAACTGATTTTCATATACTCAATTTCCGATCATTTGCAGCCAATCATACATGACTGTAAACAATCGTTATAGTTTTCAAAGATTTATCTATAATTCAATCATACATGACTATAGATAATCTCGACAATAATAACAATAAATATTTCCTTTATCATAGTTTCAATCAGCGCGTTTGAACTGATTTTCATAATTATAATCAATATCAGATCATTTGCAGCCAATCATACATGACTGTAAATAATCGTAATATTTTCAAAGATTTATCTATAATTCAATCATACATGACTATAGATAATCTCGACAAAAATAACAATAAATATTTCCTTTCTCATAGTTTTAATCAGCGCGTTTGAACTGATTTTTATAATTATAATCAATATCCGATCATTTACAGCCAATCATACATGACTGTAAACAATCGTGATAATTTCAAAGAATATCTACAATACAATCATCCATGACTGTAGACAATCTTATACATATAAAATAATCAGATATTTTCATAAAAGTCACAATATACAGGAAACACGTTCCAACAGCCAATACAATTTTATCAAATAGCTGGCATTATATCTGTATCATTCAAACAAAATATCTTTAATATACAGTACTTAATTACATTGAATTATAATTGAATAGTCATTTTAAAACATAAACATAAACATTTACATACAGGCACATACATGTAATAAAAGTTATTAGAGTTCACATATGTTTTTAGAATATTAATTAATAGTAATTTTAACTAAGTAGACTCGGAACCACTTAATTCACTTACGTCCTCTTTATCATCATCGGAATCATTATTAAGCTCAAGTGCCGCTACGTGAACCCATGGTAACATGCGAGCGGCAGCTATGGTCGTCTTTCTTTTGTTTTTAGTTCCACTTAAACCCGGAATAGGAGCCACCTCATATCGGTCGTTGTCCAATACCGTTACTACTCTATACGGGCCTATATACGATGGTTGGAGTTTTTTGCTCCTTCCGTCATTATTAAATGATATCTTGGTGATTTTCACCAGTTCGCCTTCCTTGTACACCCGGGCGGGGCGCTTTCCTTTATCAAAATAATCTTTTTGTTTGGATTGCCCAGCATCAATTCTATCTTTAACTTGCTGGCGAATCTCAGATAATTCTACATTACCTTGCATCTCCTGTCTCACTTCGTTAAGTCGAGGATCAACTTCGCTGCTCATGCAGGTACCGAACATCACTTCAGCTGGCGCTCTACCTGTGGTCTTTTGAACGCTATTATTCAGACCCCATTGAATTTTGCCTACCTTTGTGTCCCAGTCTCTTTCGTCACCGTTAAGATTCTGTGCAGTCAGTGAGCCAAGAATGGTACGGTTATATCTCTCTACTTGTCCGTTGGATTGGGGACTTGCAACCGCATTCAAAACATGCCTGATACCTCTGTCTGCACAGAATCTTTTAAAAGCGTGTGATGTATAGCAAGTACCCCTATCAGAAATAATACGGTCTGGTGTTCGGAATGTATTGAATATATCCTCTAATACGGCTAATGCATTTTGCGTTTTAGTGTTCCTGACGGGTTTAACAAATGCAAATTTTGTGAATGCATCGATCAGCACGAGCAAGTAGCTATTCCCTTTCTTTGATTTGACAAAGGGGCCCAGGTGGTCAATGTGGACCGTATGGAATGGTATCTCCACCTTGGTTATAGGGTGGAGCTGCCCTTCGGTTGCCCGTGAACTCTTTTTTGCATACGCACATTCGATGCAGGCACTCACGTACTTTTTAACAAACCTACTCATCTTTGGAAACCAGTAAATCCCTTTGATCCTGTCTAGTGTCTTCTCTACCCCAAAGTGCCCGATGTCGTCATGGTTCATGCGGCATAATTGCCACCTTGCGCCTTTTGGAACCACCCATCGAACATTCGAAGTGTCCCCTCCTATATATTTGTACAATTTGTTGTCCCTAATTAAGTAATTGTCCTTGATGTATTTTAATCCATCACCATCTATATCAGTCGTAAGAATGTCACGTATTCGAGATAACTCAGAGTCCCCAAGTTGTAAGGTGAGTAACCAATCTTCGTCACTAAGTACCATAACCATTGGGTACTGATCAACCTCCGTTGCACTCGGAAAGGTCGCTACGGGATTCCGAGACAATGCATCGACATGAGCCATTTTCGTTCCCGGACGGTATTCTATCGTGCATTGGAATTCTTGCATTAATAGCCACCACCGTGCTATTCTCGGAATTAAGTCACGCTTTGTAAATGTCGTACGCAATGCCGAACAATCAGTCACAACCTTGAAGTCGAGCCCCAGTAGGTAGACCCTGAATTTCCTTAAGGAACATATGACAGCGAGAGTTTCCAGCTCGTAAGAGTGGAAGTTCTTTTCCTCTGGGGAGGTTTGCCGACTATAAAAAGCTACTGGCCGAAAACTGTCATCTGCGTGCTTCCGCTGCAAAAGAATTCCACCGATACCTATTCTACTTGCATCGGTATGCAGTTCCGTTTCAGCCTGGGGATCATAAATGGTTAGCACGGGTCTCTCAATCAACCTATCCTTCAAGGTACGAAATGATTCCTCTTGGTCCTTAGTCCATATCCAATCTACGTCCTTTTTAAGGAGCTTGTTTAGTGGATTTGCTATCTGGGCAAAATTTAGAATAAATTTCCTAAAATAGCTGACTAGCCCTAGAAATTGTCGTACAGCATGCTGATTTTCGGGACGTGGAAAATCAACAACGCTTTGAATTTTCTTACTGCCAGGTCTGATACCGGAAGCACTGATTTCGTAACCTAAGTAATCGACCGTATCTTTAAGAAATTCACACTTAGCCAGATTCAATGTCAGATTAGCGTTTTCAAGTGATCGTAGGACAGATTCAAGCTTCGCCAAACACTCATCCACACTCTCACCATAGATCAATATATCATCAATATACGCGGTGGCTTTGTTGAAACGATCAGACCCCAACACTTTATTCATCATCCGCTGAAAGACGGCTGGCGCGTTTGCCAATCCAAACGGCATGCGATTAAATTCGTATTGGCCGTCTGGCGTGACAAACGCCGTCAGCGGCTTGGACTCTTCGGCAATCGGTACCTGATAGTAGCCGGATGCAAGGTCCAGGGTTATGAAGAATCCCTGACCCGACAACCGTGTTATCTCATCATCAATTATCGGCATGGGGTATCGCTCTTTCACCGTAATTGAATTCAGCATCCTATAATCCACACACAGTCTGAGTTTGCCGTCCTTCTTTCGCACCAGTATGATGGGACTGGCATACTCAGAGACGGAGTCTCTGATTACGCCGGCCTCCAGCATCTCATCAATCATACCCCTTACCTTCTCCCGTTCCATGTGCGATAAACGGTATGGCCTATAGACAACAGGAACCTTGCTGTTGACCTCAATATTCATTTCAGCCGCGTTAGTACAGCCAAGCTCCTTCATTGTCGATGCGAAACAATGTTTGTAATTTTTCAAGATATCAAGAAGTTTATTCCTATCAGCCTTGCATGTGTTAGCATATAAATGCTTTGGTACTAGATATTATATTGAATTAATTAACCATGTTGTAATTAATTATGCATTTCCTCAGTGATTTCTGTTGTCGAGATTTCATTTGTTTCGATCAAGCACCTAATTCTCAGTTTCGGGAAATGACGTATCAAAAATACCACTGCTCAAGGTATTTTTGATACAGCCTTTATAAATTACAGAGACGTCCTAAAAATGAAACATCAATGAGAAATCATACCTGGTAATCATAGATTGTATTTATGGCCTTCAGCTATTTTATTTCAGCTTGTGTCATTTGTCATGAGGAGGCGCGGTATCGCGCCGGGAAGTGACGTATGATTTTGACGTTGAAATAAATGAGCATAGTCTTAAAATTATAAGGATGTTCTTAAAAATAACATTTTAATGAGAAATTATGGTTTAAAATACTAGGCGTCATACTTATGGGCTTTAACTATTTTAATAATGGTGTTTGATCAGGCAAAATGTTTTGGCGCGAACTTTACGCGCCAAGACGGTTCCTCCTTGGGCTGTTTGAAGCATTGGAGGGACAGTCTGGTGGCAAGTGTGATTGAGAAAGGTTGTTGTGTTGGTGTTGAGAGATTGTCTTCGTGGTGGACTGGACACGAATAAGATAAGTGTATTATATTTTAATCATATTATAATGGTTGTATATTCTGGTGCAAACGGCACAAACCTTTAGTGAGCTGTAGTGTGTACAATCTTTGGAATTATATCTGTTCGATCTAAGACATAATGTATGAATATGTTTAAAAGAGATCAAAAGATTAATCTGTGTGAGTTTCTTTGCCCTTCTTCTCTCACAGTGGTCCAACGTAGTGAAGTGGCAAGGGGGGTGAAGTGTTCTAGCTCTGGGAATAAGTATTTTAAAATATCTACAGAAAATAAATACCTTTGATTTGAAATTCCTAACTGAGTTTGTTATTATCAAAAGTTCCATATCGTACATACATTTGGTCTGTATAGCTTGACCAGAACTACCTACTTACTTAGATCAGGACTGATGAAATTAGGAGAAGACATCTTCCGATAACTCGACGATCAGAATGAATCATCATTATAATTGGATAACCATCTCATCATGAATTAGATTATTACCTATAGCTATAGTTAAACATATACCATACAAAACATAGAATAGTCCTCCTTTACCTCGGTTAAATTCTATTTCCTGACAGTTTAATTTTATTTTCTGACATCGGAAGTGGGGTCGATCTTTCATTGCCCATTATAATTGTATTGTTTTTTCAGCTGAACCCTGTTGCTGCAGCATAGAGACACTTCGGAACGAGTTTAATTGGAGCGACATTCGCCAAGCAGCCAAAGCCGGTAAGGCCCTACGGGGATCTCCCGTATCGTGGTTCAAACGTAACTGGGTGGCCTTCAGAAAAGACTTTGTAGATGACCCGATGAAGAAAAGTTTTGTCTTGTTCAAACTTTGCTAGTACTTACTTACTGTGAATACGCTAGAGAAAAAAATAAGATTATTGCGAAATTGTAAGGTATCATTCACGGAACTTCAAAAATCGAGCTGGCATGTTACTGTCACAAACACAGACATGTTAAATAGCGATTGCGGTGCTAAGCTAATACGTCAGATTGGCCGAACCATCTATAAAAGGTTCAAGAAAGTTTTAACACAATAATTTTATACTTATCTTATCAACTGTGTAGCCATCCTTATTTGATGGTTTCCATTTCATAGGTTTTGATTTTTATTAAAAAGTAATAAGGTTACAAATCGCGGGTCATTTTTACAACTATCCACAGTAAAGTAAAAAGTAAATGTAGCCCATTAATGTCCCCACCGAGGGGCACAGGCCTTTACTCGGATCCGAGTAAGATTGAGCCATACTCCACCACGCTGGCTCAGTGCGGGTTGACTGGTTGATCAGTATATATATCACTATCCACAGATGACTAGTTATACTTTATTACATAAAATAACTGCATACAGACACATTTCTCTAATAAGAGATCTCTTCGAGCAAACCTAGGATGGGTTGATCCCGTTTGTCTCCATTCCATTGTTTCGAGAAGCTAAAAGTTTCTTATTTAAAAATTGTCCCGATTGCCTCCATGGCAGCAAAGTACAGTCACGGTCGTTATAATAATACATACATAGCGTCACACCTTTTTCTATACGGGGTGGCTGAGGCACCACTGTGCCCACTTTTTAATGAATATATACATAGATAAGTACTTAGGCATTTATAGTAGAGAAAGATAGTGTTCTTTCAAGCGTTTTACATATATACAAAAATCTACTGAGTTCTCCCATAACCGATTGTTGATAGGACGGGATTCAAATAGACGTAGTGTTTCTTAGGCTCGATTGAGTGAAGTAAACCGTGAATGAAGATGCCATAGATAATATAGTTGATGCAGCTATATACATATAGTGAAGCCAATTGTTAGCTACAATTTAATCAATTTTGTTTGTTCGAATGGTTAGAATCAAGTTTTATTTATGTTAAATTTTAATGCTGTGGCTAATGATGTGATCTTGTCACAGAAGTCTGCTTTGGATAATCGTATGTTCTGTTACGACGCGTCATATTGCAGCTGTGACAGGTTGCAACAATTCTGTAAACTTTTGAAGTGGGTATTTCCTTCGAGGTTGCGAACTTTGAAGTAGAGTTATAATAATTGTTACATTTTTGGTTTTATAATAACATACACAGATGGTGTGAAAGAATGAAAATAGATTTGTCCACGAAATACAAGCTGTGACAATTTACAATTTACAATTGACAGTTTACAATTGACAACCGACTGACGGGCCTGAATGCCCAGACTTGTGCTATGGACTCTTTTTAAAGAGTGACGCACTATGACTCGGCTTGGGTGCTAGGGACTCTATAGGAGTGACGCACCAAGTTTTGACTGGAAGGTGCTATGGACTCTTTTTCAAGAGTGACGCACTATGACTCGGCTTGGGTGCTAGGGACTCTATAGGAGTGACGCACCAAGTTTTGACTGGAAGGTGCTATGGACTCTTTTTCAAGAGTGACGCACTATGACTCGGCTTGGGTGCTAGGGACTCTATAGGAGTGACGCACCAAGTTTTGACTGGAAGGTGCTATGGACTCTTTTGGAGAGTGACGCACCATGACTCGGCTTGGGTGTCTTGGACAAATGTATTATTTATGTATATTAGTTTGTCACCCTAGTAATTAAGTTACTTAAGCTATTGTTCTTTTAGATCAGTTTAGTTTTGTTGTTTCCAACTCTCAGCAACATAAAATAAAATCTGTACCTAGGCCTCCACGACACAGGTCATACCTAGTGTGGAGACCATAAACATAATTACATACATGTATATGTTATTTTGGAAATAAACTTTATTTGATTTGATGTACATGGCTTGGGTGCTAGGGACTCGATGGGAGTGACGCACCATGATTTGGCTTGGGTGCTAGGGACTCGATGGGAGTGACGCACCATGACTTGGCTTGGGTGCTAGGGACTCGATGGGAGTGACGCACCAAGTCTTGGACAAATGTACAGGCAGGTACTGCGGACTCTTTCTAAAGAGTGAGGCACAGAATACAGTGGAATTTTTTTTAATTTTTGTAGTTGCATTGTATGTGCCTCTATTGTGTAGATATTAGTTTCTTGATTAGATCATTGTCTGATAATGTACCTTATCCCCAATAAGTGGCTGTTTGTATTTTTTTTTTCTTTCTCATGTACATCGAGAGCGATTGTACAGTCAGTCTGGCCGTGTTAGCATATAAATGCTTTGGTACTAGATATTATATTGAATTAATTAACCATGTTGTAATTAATTATGCATTTCCTCAGTGATTTCTGTTGTCGAGATTTCATTTGTTTCGATCAAGCACCTAATTCTCAGTTTCGGGAAATGACGTATCAAAAATACCACTGCTCAAGGTATTTTTGATACAGCCTTTATAAATTACAGAGACGTCCTAAAAATGAAACATCAATGAGAAATCATACCTGGTAATCATAGATTGTATTTATGGCCTTCAGCTATTTTATTTCAGCTTGTGTCATTTGTCATGAGGAGGCGCGGTATCGCGCCGGGAAGTGACGTATGATTTTGACGTTGAAATAAATGAGCATAGTCTTAAAATTATAAGGATGTTCTTAAAAATAACATTTTAATGAGAAATTATGGTTTAAAATACTAGGCGTCATACTTATGGGCTTTAACTATTTTAATAATGGTGTTTGATCAGGCAAAATGTTTTGGCGCGAACTTTACGCGCCAAGACGGTTCCTCCTTGGGCTGTTTGAAGCATTGGAGGGACAGTCTGGTGGCAAGTGTGATTGAGAAAGGTTGTTGTGTTGGTGTTGAGAGATTGTCTTCGTGGTGGACTGGACACGAATAAGATAAGTGTATTATATTTTAATCATATTATAATGGTTGTATATTCTGGTGCAAACGGCACAAACCTTTAGTGAGCTGTAGTGTGTACAATCTTTGGAATTATATCTGTTCGATCTAAGACATAATGTATGAATATGTTTAAAAGAGATCAAAAGATTAATCTGTGTGAGTTTCTTTGCCCTTCTTCTCTCACAGTGGTCCAACGTAGTGAAGTGGCAAGGGGGGTGAAGTGTTCTAGCTCTGGGAATAAGTATTTTAAAATATCTACAGAAAATAAATACCTTTGATTTGAAATTCCTAACTGAGTTTGTTATTATCAAAAGTTCCATATCGTACATACATTTGGTCTGTATAGCTTGACCAGAACTACCTACTTACTTAGATCAGGACTGATGAAATTAGGAGAAGACATCTTCCGATAACTCGACGATCAGAATGAATCATCATTATAATTGGATAACCATCTCATCATGAATTAGATTATTACCTATAGCTATAGTTAAACATATACCATACAAAACATAGAATAGTCCTCCTTTACCTCGGTTAAATTCTATTTCCTGACAGTTTAATTTTATTTTCTGACACATGCAGTCTCACCGATTTTCACGCTATCATTGTCAAACACTACTTGACTCAACGTATCCGCCTCAGCTGATGACGAGAACACTCGATTCACTACCTCTACTTTTGTTGCCCGACTTATCGTTATGCCTCCGCAGAGGAGACACGGTTTGGATACAGGATTAATACAAACATTTATCACACCGCTTTTGACCGAGTAAACACCTCCTGTGATTGTATATTGGTGATTTGGTTTACCGACAGTTTTGTTGTCTAGCAAGACATACCCATCGTACCTTGGTAGAGTTGTTGCTCTTATTGACGCCGCACCGTTAAGCACCATTGGCTGTTCGACAACTACCTTTAATATATTGCTATCATTGATTTCGGATTTGGACAAGGGCATTTCAGTACCGACGTCATGAAATTGTAATTTTTCTGCGCTTTTAAAGACTACTACATGAGATTGCTCGGTGTATGTCTGCCCAACTAGCAAAGGGACATCAAGGAATCTGTCTGGAACTACTCGGCAAGTTACGTGAGCGCCTACTCCATCAATTATTAGATTAACAGCTACACTCCCTAAGGATTGCACCAACTCATTCCCAAATCCCCTCATTGCAGACACTACACTATCATGTTTAAGACCCAGCCTCGAAGCCATTGATTCCTTCAATATAGTTACTTCACTGCCGAAATCAATGAAAGCCGGCACTACGATATCGTTCACCATTACATCCTTGAGATATTTAGAACTCGGGCTAGATGTTGATATTGACATGGTTTTGTTTACAGATTCCTTTGCCTTGCATTGTTCAGCCAAATGACCTATCCGCTGGCAGTGGGTGCATCTCAAGGATTTGTAAAGGCATTGCTGTGCAGTGTGTCCCACCCGTTGACATTCGGAACATTTCACTAAGGGCTTAGGGCATTGCTGATAAGTATGACCTTTTTCTTTGCAGTTGAAGCAAATCGTAGGGACTGCAGTGTTGTTCCTACCCGCATGGTTATTGGTCTTATTAGTGAATCTAGCAGTATCGACTGACCCCGTTCTTGGTTTAAAGTTATTATTTCTCTCCTGGTGTAATATTTCGTTGCTGCTCTCGTGTGCAAGTAAAAACTGCAACAAGTTGTCAGGATGCGTGCAGCGCACCGCTATAGCGCTAGACCTAATAGTTTTGTCACTGATTCCGTGAACGATGCAGTCGACGGCACGCTTGCCACTTATGTCGCACCGGTTCACTAGGGCTAGCTTTTCGTAAAAGTAAGTTTCTATACGCTCATTGTAGCGGCTTTTACGCTTCAGCATGTCGTCCAGGATTTGGCCATAGTTTTGCTCGAATGGGAAAGCGCTCAAAAGCTTGGTTTGCCATTGGGACCAAGTAAACATTATGGATTCTAAGCTCTCGTACCATACTTTGGCCAAACCCTGAAGTTTCTGCATAGCAAAGTGTACCGTAGTTATGTCGTCCCAACCATACACTTTAGCACATTCATTTACTTTCTTTAACCAGACGTCAATGCGTTGATTTTTAGTGGAAGGGTTGAATTCAGGAAGAATGTTTTTATAATCAATACCCCTGTTGCTTGTGTGTGCTGACGTGAATGGTTGCGGCGGCGTTGCCTTAAGTGAACTCAATAAGTTTGCTACATCTTTTGACGAAAACTGGGGACTATACGGCCTCTTAGATCTGCGAACTGATGGTTCACCTGGTTCTCTGCTAGGACTTCTTTTGCGCTGCTCGTGACGTGGAGATGAATCGACCTGCTCCTGCGGTGTCTCCAGTCGGCGTTCACGTCCATTTTCCCGACTCCTGTTACTTTTAGCGGCACTTAACCGGTCGCGCTGTCTACTTATCTCTCGCTCCAAATAGCGCAGGCGCTCCCGCTCGAGCACCAAGAGTTCCTCTTGCTCACGCAGTCGCTGGCTGCGACTTCGATCTCGAGAAGGACTGCGACCTCGATGGCGGCTACGGCTGCGCCTGGAGATAGATCGCCGGGAGTCGCGATCTCGATGTCGCTTCGGGTCATTCACATCTTGGTCCGACATTTCTGGAACTCGGAAACAAAAATAGGTTCATAAACTTGTTAACTATCTTCTAATTTTACACCACACTTCTCGATGTGGCCTGGCCTTCACCAAACGGTATCTCAAGAATAACAGATTTAAAATATTTTGGCTCGAATTCTCAATTGCCTTGCTCAAAACTGACAAAATTTGCTCCCCGTGGACCCCTACGACAGTACAAGACCTATCCAAAGGGATACCTCATCATTGCTGATTTGGCGACAATACGAAACATGATAAATCATCATTATTTTCTTTTTTTTGATTATTTTGGCGCCAAATCCAAAAGTCCAATTATCTCTGAAACGGTGCATCATAGCTAAAAACGGACAAAATTTCCTGCCCCGTAGACCCCTATATTAAGGCAGTTTCTATCAGATAGGACACCTTAACATTGACATTTTGGCGCCAAAATATATTTCATCCGAAAATGTTTTGCACAAGAATTGCTCATAAAATACACATTAACATACTAAAACCTGCATGTAATTGCGAGTTCCAAGATTATCTATTGCGTGGCACTTACCATGCAATAATAAAGTAATACTATTTTCATAAAATGTAGGCGTGTACTTACCACTTCGGATATGTAATAAAACTCCTCAAGTCACTGCAACGAACTGTATATAATTTCACTTCCACACTAATTATCAATTCAAGTCTCAGGGTACGACCAACACGAACGACTGCCACCAACCGACTGCCACTAGGCCGTCTAGAAATTCAACGTCGCCATCTTTGCGCGCCAGTCATCGCGCCATTTTTATTTCTTGTTCGTGTTGTTCGTATGCCGGAAGTTGAACAAAATACTAATTCCCTAAATATCGATAAATACATTACCTTAACTTAAATAAATGTAGATAATTTTAGCTATAATTAATGCAATTATTCCTACAACCTAACAATTTCTTGTTCGTGTTGTTTGTATCCCGGAAGTTGAACAAAATACTAATTCCCTAAATATCGATAAATACATTATCTTAACTTAAATAAATGTAGATAATTTTAGCTGTAATTAATGCAATTATTCCTACGACCTAACATGTGTGACTGTCTGAAAAAACGTGTATTTGCGTGACTTATCCTTATCAGTCCCGCAGAATGGTATGCATTTGATAGATTTTGATACAACATAGCTCTTATTTCTTATTCCTATAGACCATGGCATGACACTGTCAAAACCACGTCAAAACTTTGTGAGCATTACCATTTTGCGGGGCTTATACCTACTAGAATACGGACGGACACCCGACGGGCGGAACCCGCAGTGGTATGACTCGAATCGCGATTTTTGACTTTCCATGACCAAGTAGACCGATAACGGTTTCATTCAAAAAAATATTCTTACGCTAACCGTCACGTCAACCCGTCAACTTCTTCAATGTTTGTAAACATAACAATTTTAACAAAATTATATCAATGATGTAGTAAAAACCAATGGAATAATGACCTGATAACTTCATTCGGCTAAAACATTCAAAATCTTCAGTTTTTACACACACCACCAACTGCATTTTCAGTATGCCTGCTGTAAGTCGACCCTTTTTCTTTTTCTTTGGCACGATCAGCACAACATGGAATAAATATAAATCCTGCCCTAAATTTACTACCTACTTCATTATTTTCATCTTACTTTCTTCCTCGATTTGAACCTACTCTAAGCGGCGGACGGCGGTGAAGTATATGGTCATATACGTATGCTTACATACGTACCTGCGTAATATTCCGGGCAATCGTTTGAATATGTTACTACCCGGCAACCGGTGTGTGTGTGTGTGTGAAAAGGCATTAATTATCTTGTTTTAGAAAGAAGTCATCCACATTCACATAGGCCAGGCTGGTGTACAGGTAGCCAACGCATGCTGGGAACTCTACTGCCTTGAGCATGGTGTTAGGGTCGATGGCCAATTGGCCTTTCAGGATGATTCCAGCTCCAATGTCTTCTTCAGTTCTACAGGAGCTGGAAAGTGTGTTCCTAGAGTGGTTATGATTGATTTGGAACCAACACCCATTGGTGAGTCCTTTTCATAATAATAATTCATAATTTCTTTACTGCACACAAATAAATGACTGGCCAAGTGCGAGTCGAACTCGCGCACGAAGGGTTCCGTACCATTATCTATAAAAAACCGCAAAAAAATCACGTTAGTTGTATGGGAGCCCCTCTTAATATTATATTTCTTTTAGTTTTTAGTATTTGTTGTTATAGCGGCAACAGAAATACATCATCTGTGAAAATTTCAACTGTTTAGCTACCACGGGACGGACGGACGGACGGACGGACGGATGGACGGACGGTAGACCCATGACCCATTCACCCCCTTTTCCTGTGTTATAGTTAAATACTTGGTATTTTTTCGGTAAGTAACCAAAGTGGCAATAATGTATGTCTCTTCAAGCAGATGAGATACGGACAGGGGCATACAGACAACTTTTTCATCCGAATACTCTGCTAACTGGAAAAGAAGATGCAGCCAGTAACTTTGCTCGAGGGTATTTTGGGGTTGGGCGAGAAATGATTGATCTGGCCCTCAACCGGATAAGGATAGTCGCAGAAGACTGCAACTGCCTTCAAGGGTTTATAATCATCAGATCGTTTGGTGGAGGCACAGGGTCTGGGTTCACAGCTTTACTGCTTGAAGGTCTTTCCAAAGATTATGGAAAGCTAACGAAGATCGAATTCGCCATTTACCCCTCGCCCAAGATATCACCGATCATAGTGGAGCCATACAACGCTGTGCTGACTACTCATGCCTGTATGGATACAGAGGATGTTTGCTTTATATTTGATAATGAAGCTTTATATGATATTTTGGCAAGAATGTTGGATGTGCCTCGACCAACGTATACTAATTTGAACAGGCTTATTGCTCAGGTGCTTATAAAGTTTGTCTCAAAGTTTTTGCTTATCCTACCTACATCCATGTACAGTCACCTGCGTCTAAAAGTATACGGGCAGGCAATATTAACGAGTGAATCCCGCTTATACTGCTTGTATACTTTTAGGCGCAAGTGACCGTACCTACCTACTAAAGATATTTCTCATTGTAGGTCACATCGGGCATGACAGCTTCTCTCCGATTTGAAGGTTCACTCAACGTGCAGTTGGTAGAATTCAGGACCAACCTGATACCCTATCCAAGGATACATTTTCCACTTGTCACTTTTGCCCCTTTCCTCCCTGCTTCCCGCGCCATGCACGAGAATAACTCGACGCAGCAGCTGATGATGTCCTGCTTCGAACCGAGCAATCAGATGGTGAAATGTGATCCACGCGGCGGCAACTACATGTCTTGTGTGCTTCTGTTTAGAGGCGATGTGGATGCCAACAGTATTAATACATCTATCAGCCTAATCAAAAGTATGAGGACGATAAAATTTGTCTCCTGGTCTCCTACTGGATTTAAGGTGTGTCTGGTACCTATTTTTATTACGCTTTTTATGATTGATTTGAGGAAGTTATAGGCATAGAGCATAACCAAGTAAGTTCATGTCGTAGTAGAGCATGAGGGATGGCTGAAGACATTACATTGCTGATTAAGCCCCTAAGCCCCCCACTCAATTCTACCAACGCCCACCATATACACGTCACAAAAACACACCCCTTGATTCCACACCGCCTATGCCCTATGCGCTATGCCAGTGATTGCCGGTACCCAGTTATTTTATTACCAACTTGTTTTCGATTTATATTTCTACAGATTGGCATCAACTATCAACCACCGACAACAGTACCTGGTGGTGACCTGGCAGCTCTTATGCAAGCGGTGGTAATGGTGTCAAATAATTCAGCAATCAAAATGGCTTGGCAACGAATCGGCAAGAAATTTTCACTCATGTACTCCAAACGGGCCTTTGTGCACCATTTTGTAGGAGAAGGACTTGAAGAAGGTGAATTTACCTCAGCGCTAAAAAATGTCAAAGCTTTAGTGAACGACTACAATGAAATGGAAGGTTAAATCGTTACTGTGATGGATTTTTATGTAATTTTACTGAAAACCATTTATGCACCTTTTGCTGTTTACTCATTCTTAAGTCATATACAAAATAGACATGCACTAAATATATTTTAGCTTTTATTTTCTCAAAAATCATGCCCAACCCCTGGTAGAGAGAAAGGGAGACTAAATCTGACTAAATATTGCAAAAGAGGGGCAGGCGTGTGACACTCCGTTCTTTACCTGCAAAGCCACAAGTAGATCCGCGGCCCGGCTGCGCGGCCCGACTCAGTGGGTTGCCGAGCGCCGCCCGGATTGCACGTGCCATTCTATCTAGCCCCGCGCGCCCCGCGTGTAGTTACTTACTAAAATGAAGGCGAAGAAATACTGCATGCTTTGTTTGATGACGTTTCGTCACTGCACTGCGGGTCTAGAAAGAGAAACGATTCGCTCTCAATCACCCCGTCTTTGGCTGTCAAACGAACAATTTTGACTGTCAATTGTCATGTCAACGAAAGGCTAGTGGTTTGACCTCAGGGTTTGACCGGGTTTGACAGTCGAATTCGTTCGTTTGACAGTCAAAGACGGGACGATTGAGAGTGAATCGTTTCTCTTTCTAGAACCGCAGATGAATAAAGGTCGCTGTCCTACTGACTGTCGATAGGATTTCTGGCCATTATGTAAAAGGTTAGGTAGGTACCTATACTACCTATATGTTATTCACAAATCTAGAATAATAATTGTAAGTGGTTCGTAGTTAGTAGTTATGTAAATATCCAGTTTTTATTTGTCACAAGAGACAACCCTTAGTTTCATGGGCCGCTTCAGTCAAGGATAGAGTAACGCGACAGAAAGAGAGGCAACTTTTAGGCAAGTAATCGAAGTGCGGGTGCCGCGCTACCTACACAGCATGAATTGTACTTTGTTGCGTTGTAGCAAGGGTCGCTTTTCAACCGACTTCAAAAAAAGGAGGAGGTTCTCAATTCGACCCGTATGTTTTTTTTTTTAGTTGAACGATTATGTACAATCTGTTCCTAACTCTTTATTGATCTGTGAGAGGGATCAAATTATCAATCCAAAATATAATTAAATATGATAAAATAAATAACAAAGCAGAAGCTTCTCTATTGTAAGGACAATGCCACTTTTTGTATGGAGACCGTTGCCTTTTTTTTCGCGCGGCCATCAACCAACCTTTGTTTTTCTAGTCCAGAATTATTTCTGCTAAACTAATTCCCCCCTTATTAATAAAAAGTTATAGGTACTCCGGGAGTAATTACGGGACAGAGCTAGACAGCTCTATCTCAGTAAACAAAAAAAGCCTGATCCGACGCTTGGTAGGTAGCACATGGGGAGCCCACCCGCATGTTCTGCGAACAACAGCGCTAGATTTAAGCTACTCGGCAGCGAAATATGCGTGCCCTGTGTGGAATAACTCCGCTCACACCAGTCAGTTGGACGTCGCTCTCAACGAAACTTGCCGCCTCGTCACCGGCTGCCCGACACCTACACTTCTTGCCTGGATAGCACCACCATTTATCCAAAGGGAGACGGCTAAAGCCAATAAACGATGGAGACAGCTAATTGATCCCTGACATCCGCTCCATGACCACATCCCTCCCCAACAACGACTTAAATCACGGTCGAGTTTTGCCACCAATGAGACTCTTTCGGGAGAAACGCCAAGAGAATGCCGACTGAGAAGTTGGAGAGGCTGTACTGAACATCTCGACGGCTTTATGAAACCGGCAGAACATCTTCCTCCTGGTGGTACACAGGGGTGGACGGTGTGGAGAGCGCTGAACCCGCTGCGCGCAGACGTGTCACCCAAACGAAGGACAAACTACAGAAATTGGGGATAATAGCCGAAACCTCAAGCTCTCTGTGCAAGTGCGGAGCAAAACAAACAACAAATTACCTCAAATCTTGCCCGGAAGGCCCCAAATGTCAAGAGTAGGATCTTATGGAAGCTTCGGCAAACGCCATAGCGAGCGGTAGCAAATTTTTGGAAAAATGTTATTTAATTTGCAACAATCTACAATTTAACGCTTCCACACGATTAGAAGAAGAACAAAAAAAACTTAGTATGACTGTATCCGCACAAAAAATTCGCCAAAGGATCGACGCATTTGAGATGTGTGGTGCTGGCGGGAAATGCTAAGAGTTTCCTAGACCGACTTCCAGACTAACGAGTCTATACTCTAGGAATTAAAAATCTCCACTCGTCTCTCAAACATATGCCGAAACTGAATGCTGGACTTCTTTGGTCATATTACACGTAGATGCCCTGGGAAGCAGATAATGGAGGGAAAAATAGAAGAAGCAAGATCAAGGGGAAGGCCCCCTGCACGCTGGGGCCTAATGCTGCTCTGACAATTTCATTACTATTTCATTACTATTCCATTGCAAACACCCAAAATGGCGTCATTTGGTATTCTCCTAAATTATTATCCTCCTTGATTGGGTGTTTGCAATGGAATAGTAATGAAATAGTAATGAAATATAAGTGAAATGCTCAGAGCAGAATTAGGCCCCAGGTGTAGCCACACGTATTATGAGATATATTATTGGTGTCCTTGAGGCAAGTGGAAACGTAATTATTTTAATCCTTATAATCATACCACCGTAATCATGGCTCTTTTTTGCTTGGAAATTCGGATCGATCATTGAGAATAAGCAACTTCAAGCGAGGTCGATATTAGGATGGGTTTGGGTCGAGTAAAACCATCACCTTGTAAAAGCAGGGCCAAATGAAGCTCCATACAAAACTAATCCTATAGGAATTTCTAGGGGTTCACAGTAGATGGCATAGAATACTCGTAAATCCTCAAAAGCTTCCTTTTTTTACAAGTCCAGTTTGCACTTGACGAAACAACGTTTCATTCTACGCCGAAAATAGTTTCTTTCAAAGCCTATTTGCTACTTGGGCACGCGAAGGTGCGTCATGCCATGCATGCATTGCATTTATCTGAGGCATTTATAGATGGTCGCTGGGAATTATTCCGAATAACCCAGTTTGGAAAAATTCCAAAAGTTGGAACAATTCTGGAATAATTCCGAATCCTTCCATTTTGGTGGGAAAATAAGTGTTAATATGGGAAAATTCAGGTGTTTTGAAAATGTATCGAATTTAAACCTGCACATGTCGATACAAGACTACTATACTTACCAACATTTTATGTCCTGAAGTTTTTTTTCCTAAAGCGTCACGATATTTGACGAGAGTGCTAAAAGTTTATTTTTGCATAATCATTCAGTCGTAAGACTTGGTGATAGTGTTACTTAACATTTTTGAGGGGTCACTTTGTCACTTTGTTAACAGGGGTCACTACTTTTGACCGGTGTCGCCATTTTTGACTGGATTTACTCAAATATCTCGCTAATGTGACACTTTAATTTCGATATCTTTTAAAAGCACATTAATTTTCCCATATTTACACAAGTTTGATGGTAAAATATGTGTAAATATTCTAAAATAAAGGAGTTTTACAAAGATATTGAATTTAGATTTACACAGGTCGATAGAAGACCAACAATTTATGTCATGATGAAAATCGAACTAAAGTGTTACATACAAATAAGCTCGCCTTTTTACACGTTTTCTATGTTTTTTACTGTCCTATGTAACTGTTTGTGTGCAATAAAGTAATTATGAAATTATGAAATACAAAAATACAAATACAAAATCCTTTATTTACTAAACAGCGTTTTACATAAGGTTACTTATGGTCTCCACACTAGGTGAAACCTGTGTCGTGGAAGCCATACATACAAGACAGTACAATTGAGTCAAACAGTGGAGCTATCTGTATCAAGGATTTCATTATATAATGAGCAAAGATTATTTAGAATTAGATAAAAAAAAAACTACACTTATCAAAAGACCTTTTTAGAATTTGGAAAAAATAATAAGCGAGATATTAGAGTGACCCCACTAAACAATGGTGACACTGGTCAAATGTCAATAAAGTGGCGTCTGTCAACAATGATAAGTAACATTATCACCAAGTCTAAAGATTTAATTATTTTGCAAAAAAAAGCTTTTGGCAATCTAAAATATCTCGCTCATGTGACGCTTAAGGAAAAAAATCCTCATTACATAAGTTGTTGGTCTAATAGTCCTACATCGAGTTTTGCAGGTTTCAATTCAATATCTTTGTAAAACATCTTAATTTTCCCACATTTACATGTATTTTCCCATCAAAATGGAAGGATTCGGAATAATTCTGGAAGAATATCGGAATTATTCCAAAAAGTGGAATAAAAGGCTAGTGAAAATGTGTGCAGGTTTTAATTCGATATCTTTTCAAAACACCTTATTTTTTCCAATATTTCCACTTATTTTCCCACGAAAATGGAAGGATTCAGAATAATTCCAGAATAATTCCAACTTTTGGAATTTTTCCAAACTGGGCGATTCGGAATAATTCCTAGCGCCCATCTATGGTCTTGACAGGCCACAAGCCTCAGAACAATAACTTACACAAGCCTATTCTGGGCTCATTCCGGGTGATTGCCCATCTATAAATTGCATTGCATGTATGATCGATCATGAACACACCACACACCACTTCATTCAGTTGTCATTTTGACAACTAAAATGTCAAATATCAGTGTTCTTTCGTCTACTCTTCTCTTTGTTTGTGTCTGTCTCATCCCATTCATGGTTTTTTCAGATTTTCTCGCATTTCCTGCTTTTTCTACAAGTTTTGAGAAAATTCACACCGATACGAAATTGAGTATAACTAGCGCAAGATATTCTCAAGTACAGTACATAACCTGAACAACGAAAATGTAACTACAATTTCGATATTACTCAATGTTTTGATACCATATCTACAATTTTTCATGCAAGAACTGTGGCATGATTCTCGCGCCTTCGATATATACACGGATATCGAGACCTATATTGACAGATTCCGATACAAAATCAATCGATATAGGTGTAGATATCGAATGCGCGAGAATCATGCCCCTGCACTCTACTTTTATGTGGCTAAAAATTGCTAATCTCAATTTTGATAACCCTGTACCCTTACCTGGCAGTGCCTGCCTGTAATTTTGCTTTTTGATAAACTGCTCAAGATATAAGTAGGTAATTTATTCTTATAGTTTACATAACTTTTACTAAGTCTTCATTCTCAGTCGCGATGTGGAGTGTGTCGCAGCTGTGTCGGTGCACGCGCGCGGTGGCGGTACCGCTGGCGGGGCGCGGGGGCGCGCGGCTGCTGACTCCGGTGCAGAGCAGGGCCACACAACTGGGAAGCAATGGTGTTAGGATCTCCAGGGTAAGTTATAAGTAATGTTTTTGTTATAAGTACTCATTCTTGTTGTTGTAAGTTGCCTATACTGTGTCCCACTGCTGGGCAAACTCAATACGATGTTCAGTATTCATAACTATAAAAGTGCCACTTCCTTTTTTCTGTCATTCCCATTCACTTCCCGTTCATTCCTTGATCCATTCATTTCAATTGTCCACCATTACTTTCGCAAAAATACTCAACAAGTGAATGTGAAGCTTCCTCGTCAATATATATTTCAATGTTGTGCAAGATGAAACAATCTGACAAGAAACAATAACGTGAATTACCAGTTCCAGCATCTCATCCATCAACATTCCATAAGTCCTCATCCTTCCTATCATTCCAGGTTGGCGTTCATTTTTAATTTACTTTTATTTTTTTCCAATGTTTATATGTCCAACATGCGATCGGTGGCAACACCATAAGCAGTTTCTTTAAGTGATTATATGGCGTGTTAGGCAGTCCCTTCCATTGATGGGTAGCCTAATATGGTTTTAGTTTGATCATAATATGTTATCCCAAACATGTTTCCGCTTCAACCTTCTTTTGGAAGGGAGAGTGCCCAGTGCTGATGCCAATTGGTTTTTGTGTCTGTCGATCCTGCCCTTATAGGTTCTTGTCATATTATTCATTTCCTCTTAGACGGTTGGCATCTCTAGGTTTAATTTACTAGCTAACTTATTTGTACCACCCCCACACCGGCATCAACCCTTCGAACAGACCCATTACGATAAACCCTCATTTCAATTCTATTCAACATAGGGTTGCTTATTGGCCACCACACTGCTCATATGGGTCTCTGTTTCGAAATGGAGCCTCTACATATAATCTAATTGACTTTTCAAACGGTGGTCACTGCTCCCAATGAACTAAATACCTCTCTTGTTATTCCCTTAATCATTAAAAATACTGTGTCATTTTCCAGTTAAGCGAACTAGTCAAGTCAAATGGTATAGTGGCCCGCCTCTGCTCATCAGCCCCGAAGCCCAAACAGTCAAAAGTGGTCGGCTACTGGCTGCTTGGCTGCTCCGGAATGGTCTTCACAGCTGTTGTGCTAGGTATGATGTCCGGATATCTTGTACTGCTTTATAGTATCTACTATGTGGTGAGTATTGTGCTAAGTACCACTAATGGGAGCAAGTGAGGCTTTTTTAATCCTAATCTTTGTCCCACTGATGAGAAGATATGATATAATGTTTGAGTGAAGGGGTTCGAAAGTATTTTAAGAAGATTATTCCAAGACTATGTTCTGTGATGTATTATAAAACTGATAATTTTAGAAGTAGTAGTACCTAGTACTGATGAAAAAGTAGAGGGTAAAACCCTTGTTGTACCTATAAATAATTATGTGTATGGGATAAGAAATAAAAGCAATGCTTATGTGTAATGTAATGTTACTTACATAGTTTTATTTATTCAATGTGAGTTAGCTATAAATTAAATAAATCATTATTTTACAACTTTTGTTTCTTTTCCCTCCATCCAAATGATATTGTTTTGCCCTGTTTCTTGGTCAACGGGAAGTATCTTATATAGGTTTTGAGTCCGTTGTGATTAGGTAGGTGTAGGTACTATGAATATCCAACAATTTTCTCTTCTTCTGCTCCTGAGCTCTATTTCTCAATCGCTCTTTTGCAAACGAGGTGCAAGTCTTGGATGTTTACATGTTTGTGATGTCTGTCGCTGTTTCTGGATCACACGACTCGGTATCCTAGTGTGGGGCCAGAAGCAATGTGTGTGCCTGATGTAAATGTTTATGTTTAAAATCGAATAAGTATTTAGTACATAGTTTCTAAGAGGCGTCGTCGTTTAACTTAGTTCTGGGCACCTAATGTTGATCAAGAACAAGTGTACTTACTAAACTAAATATTCGATTTTATGGATATCCTCACGACAGACGAGTGCGAGTGTAAGCTGTGTAAGACCTAAAAGTGCGTATTCACGTAGAATAGACCGCTGACTACCAGCGCCGACTGCCAGCGCTTATCGGCGCCGCCGCTCCGCGCAGGTAGTCTCTATACGTTGTGCCGAACCAGCGAGCGCCGACACGCGCCGACCGCGGCCGACCTGCGTTGGTATACTATTTTGTATCTTGCGCGCTACGCACAGAGGCTGCGCCAGTCAGCTTTTGCCTGGTTTCTTTATGTGGCTGTTGCCTGCGCCGACCGCGCTGGCAGTCGGCGCTGGTAGCAGCGACCAGCAGCGTTCAACTTGAATAGTTACCCACGCCCTGGTTCTTGGAGAAGTATTTGTCTGTAAGATTGACTGCATCGACTAGTGCAAAAAAAACCAGTGTTTCCTCCAGGGCCCATTCGTTTGTTCTACCCTGTATTCTTTTTAAGGATCGGAAGTATCGGAACCCTAAAAATAACTCAAAAAGCCGAGAAGTGTCGAGAAGTAAAGAAATAATAATCGTACTGCAACAAGATTAGTGACTCAAAAATATTAGATACAGGAATTGAGTCACCAATTCATCATGTTGATCCATCCATTCATCATGTTGATCCATCCATTTTTCTTAAAAGTATTCTAACCAAATAGCAAAGTAAAGTGGGCTACAAAACTACGACATGATATCGGTGGCCGGCAGTCTAGGGTGAGGAGGTGTGTTGAACTGGAGCTGCCTGTTGTGTGCGCTTGGAGTGGTGCACCCACACACAGCAGGCGGCTCCAGTTTAACACACTTTTACACCTAGATCGCAGGGGCGTGTACGTGTGTATCTTGCTTAACCTCGCCGCACATTCTCCCCGCCGCCAGGTGGCGTGACACGCCTCACAGAGTCGGGCTTGTCCATGGTCACGTGGAAGCTGCTCGGCGAGACACTCCCGCGCAGCGAGCACGAGTGGCAGGAGGAGTTCAAGAAGTACCAGCAGTACCCGGAGTTCAAGTAGTAAGTTCAGTTCCGTTGGTACCGAATGGTACTTATTGTAAACTCCCGCACCGAACTGGAGTGGGATAGTTTTATAAGATTGCAAGTTACTACATAATAATTACCGTAACTAAAAATTGAATTTGAACCTTCTTTAGGCACGAAAAAACTGATTCTCGTCATTATTTTGCATGGTTACTTGATTGGAATTCGTGTGCTGAACTTGGTACCGCGAGCGCTCGCCGCCGCGAAAATGCTGACGCGCGCGCCGCGTCGTACGATTACCTATGTAATCTGAGTTCCAAACCGAATTACCTCTTTTATTACTCAGAATATTATAATTTTTACCTCTATTCGGTTGATATGAACGCGTGTAATTATTCCTGTGGCCACGAAATCCGCGATTACGGCCTCTTTGATTTTCATGGTGAGAAGTCCTATAATGCATGGCCTGATCCTGATTTTGGTCACACATGGACTGCTCATCTATCGCCGTCCTAATCGCCTCGGGTAGCGAAGAAAACTGTCGCGATGCGATAATGGTGCTAAGTCGCCTATCCGACAAACCATCCGCTAACCGCTTAATAGCAGTCTTCTCGTTTAGTGGCCGCAAAATCTCGTACTTAGACGAGTCGCCATCAGACTGTGCTAGGGTTAAATTGACGAACAAATTCTCTAACTCTTCGCCAAATTTTTCAATACTCCTACGCCCTTGGGTTGCCCTAAATAATTGCGTTTGTAGGGTAACTGACGACTTTTTCGGGAGTAAAAATTACCTGATATCATCCACAAGACTAGTCACGTCTGTATAAGAATACGTAGTAGACGTAGTACAGGCCCCGCCAACGCCATCGTCAAGAAACGTGACGTGGCCTGTACGAGTAGTAAAGTAAATATTTCAACCCAAAGTTTTGAACCAGAGTTGCCTTTTACTTTGATCACAGGCATACTTTGTCTCTACACGTCCCCTGTCTGTAAATAAGCAACACAACAGCAACTTCAGCCTTAAAGACTGTCTTCACATGCTTCACATAGTTCTATTGTAAAATGTTATTACTAATTGAATATTTAATTCATCTCTATTCCAGCTTATTCAGTCCCCCATCCTTAACCAAGACTTGTGTGCCCACAGCAAGAACCAGCACATGACCATCTCAGAGTTCAAGTGGATCTGGTGGATGGAGTACGCGCACCGTACGTGGGGTCGTGCTATTGGCGCTGTGGTCTTCCTTCCAGCCGCTTTCTTCTGGGCGCGCGGGTATCTCGACAGGGCGATGAAACGCAGAGTGGCGGTGTATTGTGTGCTCGTTGGCGCGCAGGTCAGCTCAAACAAACTGAAACTCAAATGTATTTATTTCTGTAGATATTTACAAACATACTTAGAACACGTCATTATTTTTTTTGCCTCTTTTCTTTACGTAACGAGCTAACGGTACAATATATTTATACTGATACACCTATCTTAGTGGGGTGTGGCAGTAACTTATCCAAAACCACAGGGTTCGCCGTTTTTTAGGGATCAGCGATAACCCTTGTTTATCTTGTTATAAACAAGTTTTTAATGTCACAATGTTTTATGGTAATATATAATTATTACTGTTATTTTAACATCATCTCATCCTGTCACCCTTCAGCAGGGGTATAGGAAGACAGCTTTTCATTTGTTCCTATCTTCCATCTTAGTCCTAATCACTTGTCTTATCTATTTCAAATTGATTACTAGCTTTAGTAAGTTTTCCAAACAAAATAGAGTAAAATAAATAAATAAAATAAACAATTGTATAATTAATATCGTCATATACTTACATAAAATGACCCGAATGAATAAAGAAAAGGTCCTTTTACGACTCATAATTAGAGGAAAATTATCCTTGAATAGCGAAATTTTATATCAGTACGATGGGTACACGTTAGTACTGCCGGTACTTGTTAGTATCGTTGGCACAGATTAGTACTTTTGTTGGCATGTTTGTACTAGTACCACACCTCGGACACTCCATAGAACGCTCGTAAAATAATCACCTATTACTACTACATAACCAAATGATGTATGTATACGTGCAAATGTGTGCGTAAACTTTGCTAGGGCTGGTGGCGCGGCAAATGCAGCGATATTAAAGTATACGCGTCGTCACTCGTCCGGCGTTCAGCCCTGTCTATTGATCCTTTAACCAATCGTTTGACGCCACGGGTGGGGTGCGGTATCTGAATCAGCGCGGGGAAGGGAGTGGCCGTTCTGTACGGATACGAAGTACTATTATCTCTTCTGTGCTAGTACTTCGATCGGTACGTATTCGTACTTTTGTCGGTACATTTAAGTAACACTAGGAAGAAGCGATCCAGCGCGGTGGAGTATTGCTCAATCTTACTCGTATCCGGCCTGTGCCCCTCGGTGGAGACATGGACTACATTTACTTTTAGCACAGGGTGCTCATCCTATACAAATTAGAACTAGTAACCCTTTGTAAAAAGAGATGGCGTGAGGAGTAAGATTTGTACTTTAAACGCCATGGTTTCAGTTTTAACATAATTAATATTATATTGACGTTGACTAAGTAATATGTATGATTTTATGGTCAATAAAATTTTGAACTGAAACTTCTTGGTGGCGCTAATCTTAGAATAAATCCTATGTATCTTAGCGCCATCTCGTGGTATTTGCAATTTTTCGATGGTGCTGCACCAAGCGATAATGGCCTCGAACTAAAGAAGCTTCCGTAGCATCTCAGTTTGCGCCGGTGTCATATTTTGTTCTCGGTGGTCTATCTGTATTAGTACAATATTATAGTATCTGTGCTTTTACGTAAGTTCGCCATACCTTATAACAGCAGCAGAAGGCAGGTAAGAAACTAAACACCATCCACCGTTCTTGCAGGGTCTGATGGGCTGGTACATGGTGAAGTCTGGCCTAGAAGACCGGTTCGAAGGCCCGTCGGACGTGCCTCGCGTCTCTCAGTACCGGCTGGCCGCACACCTCAGCCTCGCCTTCATACTGTACTCGGGCCTGCTCGGTGGCGCCCTGAGGGTGCTGCGGCCGGTGCCGTATAACGCGGTTTTGAGCAAGTAAATACAACATTCTGAGCCACTATAACTATGAAACAGATTTGATAAGAGCAACTTTATTTTTCACTTCTGCAAACAAATCAGCTGAGCCACACAGGCGAAAGTGAAAAATAAAGTTGCCCTGGCCCCCGATTCTCGCGCTATCGAGATCATCTCCCCAGTCGAGATATCGGTGTTGATACCGCCTAAATCAGTCTAAAACGATATCGATTTATATTTATATCGATTGAAAACGGGTCGAGATATCTCGGTTGGTCGAAAGGCTAGTCGTAAGAATAGCTTTTCCTTGTTTTTGATAGAGATTTCGGTATCTCAAAATCGATATTTCGACCATGGACATGATCTCGCTAGCGCCAGAATTGCCCCGTGATCAAATCGGTTTCATAATGAAAGTTGCTCAAAATGATGTCCCCTAAAAAGTAGTTAATTCATTTACACGTTGTATACAGTCACACAAGAAGTTAGTGGGGTATTGAATGACAACATGGGCACAATTAATTGTACCTCTGCCATTCCGTATGGGAAAAGGTGTAATGCTATATATGTATGTCAGAAGATAGTGTTGCTGCTTAAGGGCGGGCCCTAGGCAATCAGAACTCAGAATTTCATCCTTAACTTATTTTTAGAGGAAATTAAATAAAAAAAGGTTAAAGCCAAGCTAAGCAAGTCTAACTGAGGAAAATACTGTGCCATTTTTATAATGATTAGATAAATAACAAGAACACACATTCAGATGTGGTGCGAAATTGTAAAATAAAATATTGTGACAGACAGATTTTCTGGCAACTTCAGGAGACCAAATCGAGCAAAATTAATAAAATAACGTTTATGAGAAAGCGAAGCCGCTCGCGATAAACAAGCTAGTGAACAAAAGTACAGCAATAATACTCGTCATTCCGAGCGATTTGTGTTTCGCTAAAGGCTGTTTTTGCCTAGGGCGCCGTCTTAATAAAAGCTTTAGATTTTATTTTATTTTACATTTTTAGGAGAGGTTTTATTAGAGGTTTTATTTTAGATTTACTTACTAAATACAAAACACTATATTAACTAAAGAGCTAATAATAACCTCCCACAAATTGTTTTACTAAACGCAAAACGTTCTTGCATTGACGTTTTAAATTAATGAACAATCACACAAATAATTTATAAAAATACACCTAACTTTTTAGTCAGAACATACACGCTAAAGTACAATTACGTGTTTACGAAAATATCTACTTACAGTAATTTAGCAAATAACAATATGAAGATATCATTATACAGTAATACACCCGACTGTCGACTGTTTAGATGTCTGTCCCTGGCGATGATGACTCAGTCAGTCAGTCAGGAGTTGTTCTTGCATATTACTAGCCTTTAAAGCCACAGAAACTTTTGAACTTTCAGGTTCATATAAATTCTTGTTCATACAAACACACAAACACAAACTCACAGTTACTTACACACACACACACAACAATTTAAGTTTAGCTAACCTTCTACTGATAAGGGATGAATGTACCCTTTATAACCAATCTCTAAAGTGTTTGTGACACTTACTTTTCAGAATAAAAGGCATGAAGGGAGTGACGGCTCTGGCGCACACGGTGAAAGCGATGGCCTTCCTCACCGCTGTCTCAGGTTCGCTTCCAATGCAGATCTATTTATACGACAAACATAGATAGATAGCGGAGGGTTAGTAATAGGGTCCCATTTGATACCCTTCGGGTACGGAACCCTATAAAAGTATAAATACTGTTCTATGCATGTTTGATAATCTAGAGAAATAAAGCAATTTACTTTGATTAGAATACCCATACTCAACAATGGTTTCCCGAACAGGGGGGCAATTTTAGCGCTAGCGATATCATCTCCATGGCCGAAATATCGATTTGGAGATACCGAAATCTCTATCAAAAACAAAAAAAAAAAGCTATTCTTTCGACTAGCTTTTCGACCAACCGACATATCTCGACCCGTTTTCGATCGAAATAAATATAAATCGAGATCGTTTTCGACGGATTTAGGCGGTATCAAAACCGATATCCCGACTGGGGAGATGATCTCGATAGCGCGAGAATCGGGGGCCTGGCGCCCATTTCACCACGCGAATCGCATGCCTAAGCCTAGATATAGCAATAGCCATGCCTAGCGGGTGCGAAATACCGGTTTGTTTGTAGCCGGCGCACGTCTCGGCGCAGTCAGCATGCCAAATGCGGATGATTGCCCTCTCGGTATAGCCACTGCTATAGCTGTTGCCATGATATTCTGCACGGGACCCCGCCCCTGGCTAATGACGACGCACTCCCCAGGAGCGTTCGTGGCGGGCCTCGACGCGGGCCTTGTCTACAACTCGTTCCCCAAGATGGGCGACACCTGGATCCCGGAAGACGTGCTTGCCTTCTCGCCCGCGCTGAGGAACTTCACTGAGAACCCCACCACGGTGAGTGGACGGTGCTTCTTGTTGATTTACCTACCTAACCTGATCTAACCTAGAGTCCATTTCATATAGGTAACATTGGACAGATTTTGAAACCTATAAGAAACCGAACCGAAAGCAGTAATAGCCATAGCATTGTGGGAGAGCTCATTTACACGGACAACGTAATGCAATGATATATTATACTTAATTCCGTATAGGTACCTGTCCTAATCTAACATTATCTAAGGTAACCTAACTCATACTAAATCTAACCTAACTCAATCTGATCTATCTAACCTAACCTAACTTATCTTAATCTGAAAATACGTGGTGTATAATGGAGTGACGGAGTGGAGGGGGTTTTGGTAACGAGGGGAATAGGATAACCTACGGTGGGGGTTGTGGAGGGGGTTTTGGTAAGGAGGAGAATAGGATAACCTACGGTGGGGGTTGTTCACTCTCGGAAGCACACTGCTCGAACGACCGAAGCGAACCAGTTAAGACGCCGTACTAGGCAAAAACAGCCTTTAGCAAAACACAAATCGCTCGGAATAATGAGTATTATTGATGTTGGTTACTTCACTAGCCTGTTTATCACGAGTGTCCGCGTTACTTCGCTTTCGTCTAAACGTAATTCGATGAATTTAGCTCGATACAAAAGTCCCTGAAGTGGCCATAAAATCTGTCAATCACGACGGATTTTTTACAATTTCGCACCGGATCTGAATTTGTGTTCTTGTTATTTATCTAATTGTTCCTCAGTTAGGCTTTCTAAGATTGGCTTTAAAAATAAGCTAAAGATGAAATCCCCCCCCCCCCCCCCTTAAATCTCGTATTCTTTATATTCTCCATTGCACTGTAGCTTAATGTCAAAACTTAAATAACATTTAGTTCGCGAAGGCGAGCTTATATCTAAAGAGAGATTAAAGAACGCCATATTTCCTCCCCAGGTACAACTAGACCACCGTATTCTCGGCAGCAGCACGCTGACGCTGGCGTCTCTGCTGTGGCTGCTGGCGCGCAAGAAGCCGCTCTCTCCCGCGGCGAGGCGAGTTGTGAATGGCGTGGCGGCGATGGCGTGGATGCAGGTAAATGTTCCTTCATTATAGAGCTCACTTCAATTAACTACTGGACAAAGTCCTTTTCTCTAGAGCGCCAACCCGCACGGTCATGCGCCAATCGTATCGAGATCCCCACGAGAAGCTAGAAGCGGCCACAAAGGTAGCTGAAGCGCGCGACAGCCACTTGCGGTCGGTGGCTGCTACTTTTTTAATGGACTCTGGGTGGGGGATCGTGCGGGTGATGTGTGGCGGCGTTTTGTGGCCGGTGCGGGCCACAAGAAGCGAGCAGCAACGATTTGTAGCGTGTGGCGGACACCGGCGTCAACCGTGTGCTACAGAACTACAGGAAATATGCCGGTCGCGGCGGCATTTTGTGCCTGTGGCTCGTGTGCCCTGAGATCCTGTCCTGTATACTTGACGATTGATTCCCCGTGTCTCCCGCCAGGTGGCGCTAGGCATCGCGACTCTCATCCACTACGTGCCGACGGCGCTCGCAGCCAGCCACCAGTCCGGCTCCCTGGTCCTCCTGACGCTGGCGATATGGCTCACGCATGAGGTCAAGCTACTCAAGTACATACCCAAATAGAAGATTGTTAGTGGCGCCTGTCGGATGTTGATGAGCAATGTGAGCGCGTGTGTCTGCTAAGGGATATGTAGCAGGCGTATAGGTCGTAGGCTAGCTTTGTACAAAGTCATACTTACACCATATTAAATGCATTTAGGGAGGCTATCTTAAAACAGTTGTCTGTCAATATCGATTTTCGTATTACGTTAAGCTTGTAGATGAACTAAATCACGATTCTAAGGACCTGTTTCATGTTATCTGGATAAGCTCATGTGACAGCTAAATCATATTGTAAAATGATAGATGAATTTGTCACATAAAGCTTATCAAAAGTCCAAACATTGCGGAAAAAGTCATAAGTATGTTAGTCACTAAAGACTGTTAAATAAGTGATAATTATTGATGACATAATTTTATTTTATTTAAACTTGCATCTAAGTAAGGAATGGTAAATGAAATACAAGAGGTTGTTATTCACAAAGTGATTTTATTTTGAAAATTTAAAATGCTAGTATTGCTTACACACTGAAAACCGTTTTATGTACAAAGTCGCCCGAACTTTCAGCTAAGAGTAGGCTACAAAACATGAGAGCTTTTCATACTAAAACGAAGTATCATAAACAAAATTACTGCTTGACAACTTTCAACCGTATTTCCAAGCAAGCTAAGCGACACAGTGATTTTGTGGATTTTACTTCAATCATACTCTGACGGGATAAACAATGTAGCACCCGATCACATTTAATTTGCTGATTGATTAATGTACACACAGATATGTTTAGAAATAGCATGTCATGGTACATGCTCAAAAAAATAATATCTCTAATTTCAACTTTGAGTTATGTATGATAGTAGGTATATGACAGTCTGGGCAGTCAGGCAGAGCCTTTTTCGTAACAGGTAAATCATACATTCTGTAGTCACGATTATCTGTCACGAAGGGCTTCTGAAAACAGGCCACAACATTGTAATTCTGACGGCGTCAAATCTAACTTACTGTAGAACTTATCATACAGCTTGGAATACGTGCCGTAGCTTCGTCGGTCCTTTAGAATTATAAAACGCCTCCGTATGAATATCTCTGAATAATTATAAAGCATAGTCTTTCTTTCAAAATATACAATTGGTAGACATAGACCATCAGGTAAACATAATACGTTTTAATTTGATTCATTATAGCTATCTATCTACATAACTACTTATTACAATACAGGTTAATGATCTAAAACAGTGTTTTACCGGAATAACTGTGGTACATTCGGCAACAGATCTACCTTTACATGTTTGTTGCAAACTCGCACGTAACACAAGTGAATACAGTTCAGGCATGTAAGGGAGGATGTGTTCGAACCAACCAACACTAGACCAACTCGTGCACTGTGCAATTTGCTTATTTTTTCAATATGGCCGTTATTTTAACAATTTATACACTCGAAACAGATACTCTAGCAGAATTATCAATATGTCTCTCATACTGATACTCATAACAACCTACGTACAATCGAGTTTCTAAGACAAAGAGGTAAGTATTTCACACTTGTTTTATTCAGCTCAGGGGCTTTTCTCATAAAATATGAATAACATAATAATAGACGCTATTAAATACATAAGATTAAAAGCTGTTATTACGAGATTAATATTTTTATGATATAGGCCCCAGTTAAGATGAAAGTACTTAAGTATCAGTCAAAATGTGAGACGCGCAGATAAAGAACATACGAAAATCAGTTTTGGTCAAAACCCGCATGTTAGTCACAAAGCAAGTGAATATAAATATATGTATAAATAAATTACCGTAAGATTTACACAATACCAATATTACTATCAAAGTAAAATAATTAATAACTCAAAGCGTAAATATCGAATATATACTTATTATATTTTGCAGAGTCTCAAAATATAAGCGAACTTGAGTGTGAGATATAGTTTAGCACCATACAATAATTTCTTATGTTTAATTTAAAAGATACAACCAGTGTAACTCACAAGAGCGACAACTATGACATGAACACAGGCATATCATTACACCTTGACCACCAATAATAAGCTACATGACTGCGAAGGCAGATATACAAAAAATCACAACAAACGGATCTTCTGTCTTCAAGTCCATGTAACTTATAATTATTACCTATCGTCAAAGTGATCTTAGATGAATGTAGGCATGAGTTGTTATCTGAAGACAGGAATGTTTCAGTCCACTTATTCAACTTCAGAAGTATAGAAAAACTATAATTCTATGGTAACTAAAACGAGTGATTTAGCGAAGTTTATAGTTCAAGTCGCGTTTTTAGACCATTTTCATGGTATAAATAACTGCTATGACACTCTGTTATAATCAACAATCGTAACCATGTTTGTTTAATTTATGTAAAGTACCTAAGTAGCTCTTTAGCTATAACATAAGTGTTTGTTACTTGTTCACTCATACCTACTGGGTGTGAGGGCCCATTCACAAACTGCTGCTCAAGTAAAGTCTAACTCGAATACTGAGTTTCAGTATCAGTCAAACGTTGAGCAGGAAATCGTAAATCCATGCATATGACTGCTAACTGTAGTTAGATTTATCAATAAATCAATTATTAAGTAACATATTCTAGTCCGGTTTAAAAAAAACATAGTTAAACTTCTTCATCAAGGTACAGGTCGCGTCAAAGTTCTTTGGCTCTGAGAGTGCTGTCACCTCTCCCTCTCTCTCATCTTACCCTGTGCAAGAAAGAGAGGTCACAGCGCGCTTATAACCAAAGAAACGTGACGCAGTCTATGCTGGTCAAAGTTAAGCCTCATGTAAACTAGTAATTTATGCCATAACCTTAACATCAATGTATACTAGGTAATTACAAAAACTTACAAACCAATCTGATTATTAATTAAACTCATAAATCTTTACTTTATTGATATATCTTTCTATAACTTATAATTTAAATATTGAGTAAGAGCGCATATTAACCTATTTATTACGATGTGTTTCACAGGCAGTAGTGATAGAGTATTAGCTGGCCAAGTTAACATGACACCTCCATAAAGGACTCCCAATACGTTATTTCCCTTCTGCTCCACTGCTCAACTCGATTACTCAATTAGTAAGCTCGCCTTTGTACTCTATTTTGCTGCTCAAATATGTTGAGTGAGCTATAAATATTACACATTATGGGTATTACCCACTGCTCAACTACAGTTGAGCAATCGCATTGAGCAGTGGAGCAGTAGGTTTTTTACCATTTTTGAATTGAAAGCTTCAAACCTAACAAGCCTTCAACACTAATAAGTTAGTTCTATGTTAACAACAGCTTTATTGTAATGCACAACCGAAAACCAAACTTTGTGTGACACCTGAAGTCATGCTGTCACTGTCCCTCGCTCGGTAAGTGACAACGCCAGCAGCATGACATTTAGCGGCGCTTCATTTGAGCAGCACTCTGAGCATTCGTGTATATAGTCCATTCATTTTCTGTGTGTCCTTTGATCTAATTTGAAAGAACGCCGACACTCGATCAAACAAAGCCGCTTCGCAAAGGACACACAGAAAATTAATTAATTCATTATTCATTTAATTCATTGTACACAGTTAATTAAACACGTTACATGAATTAATGGACGTTAATGGACTTTAATACTATTTAACTTGAACAGACAATACTCAAGAAAAAGTGAACACAATTTTTTTTAGGTACCACAGACGCCTAGGCCTTAATATTACGGAGGCCCTTAACTATAGTTAGCTGCTACGTTGGATAACTCAATTACGTATACCACCTCAGGGGCTGTTAATTTATTACGTAGCTTTTCTTTCTCTGCCGCGTGTGCGTGTGTGAGCATTTTATGGTCCAAAAACTTTATTAGATGTAGTCGGCCGACTTACATAATAAACACACAGCCCCTTTATTACAAAATAATCTCAAAAAATCTCGATTCTAAAAGGTAACGAGAAAAGTGATGCCCAAGGTGCAAGATTCTGCTTTTAACTCATATGTTACATACAATACAACACATTGCCTGGCGGGCAGGAGTCGGCGGGACCGAGACCCTGGTGTTTGAAGAGGTCGAGATGCGAGGAATGTAACAAGAATACAAAACGTGCTAAGAAAACAGCATTTGCAATGGCATTATAAATTAAGGTCTTACTCTGAGTTACACGAAACTAATTTAAAATTTTAATTACAATGGATTTCAGTGGTTTTAGTTTCGTCGTCATTTAAAAATGTAGAATTTTGTTCGTGTACCTAACTCAGGATTTCGATTACGTAACGTATTAAATCAAATATCAGAGTAAAATGATCATAAAACATGCTGCATTATTTAAAAAACAATGTTAAACCGCATCAGCAACTTCATAATATTAGTATAGAACAACGAAAGCAATATTTTATCTCAATCGTTCATTATAAATGCTCAATCGTTCATTATAAATGCTCAATCGTTCATTATAAATGCTCAATCGTTCATTAGTGATGATAGTTTATTATACAAACGAAACTGAGTGACACAATCAACGAAATATACACTATTTTTTACCAGGGATGATTCATAATACGATGATATATCTAATATAATTTCACTCGTATGTTTATACATTATAATTTAGTAATCATAGTTAACGTAAAAATAATATGACCGGATGTGTCCCAGAAATGCATTGTTGTTGAGGCGAACATCAACAGTTACGAATTTAAAACGCAGTTTATAATAATAGTGAAATTAAACCGATACTATTATACGGCGATATTCAAAGTAAATTCAGTCAATTGTAAATAATCCGCGTTTAAATAGGGTTAATATACATAGCGTACCTAAAATATAATTTATTCACCCCCCAATTTTTATTTAGTTTTATACTTAATTAATATGAATACACCTTTGTGAACCAAGCAATTTTAACATAATGCATGTTAAGGAAGTAAAGTACCTATTGCAGAATCCAATTGTTATATCTATCTATACAATATAAAATGCTGTGCGACAGTCCCACCAAAACTCTGAAATAGCCCCACCGGTTTGTATAATGCCTATGGTTTCATTCTCCTCAGTTCGCAGGTGGTTTAAAAAGAAAATACGGAAGAAACGCAACGAAACAGACGTTTGTTACCAGAGACTTCAATAACCTGAAGGTTTTGGGAAAAGAAAACAAGGCTTTAACCTTTGTTATTCTGTACAAATCTGTATTTAGTTCTTCATTCTACGTATTCATAAAAAATATTTCTGTATATCGATTTACGTTGGGGCCTCTTAGTCGAATCTAGAACACAGTGTTGTTAGATTACAACGTTAGATTTGTCTAGATCTAGTTAATGCTTCGATGACGAAAAGTTTTCAATGTAGAATAGAAACTACTGTATTTGTCTCAAAAAATCGAAACTTACTACAAACTTATGACGTCAAAAACCATGATAGTGATCTAAACACAATTTCAATGCCTGTGTTTTGAAACAAATTGCATCAATATGGGGTTTATTGTAAATGGAACTTCTATGCTGTTTTGTTATTGATGGAATAAAGGGGTTGATGTAATTCATGTAAGACATTTGCGCCGCTGTTGTTACATTCCTAACTACGAGTACTAATTGCTATCATTTCTTCATCTTCTGGTAAAGTCTGTGTTTTAAATGTGTGCCTGCACACATAGTTTGTAAGGTGGCTGGAAAGTAAATATCAGAGGAAGTATAGATAATTTTCTGAATGGTCCTATGTTTTAAATTCCTTTGTCACGTTTGTATTTAGTTCCAAAGTGAGTTTCCGATTTCTTGTTGGGGGTTATGACGTTTCGTGGATAAACTATGCCATATAGTTACAAATGCCATACCATGGTATATAATTTCTGAAACCTTATTGTCTATGAGCGTTTGTGTTACAAATTTTGGGGCTAATTAAGTTCCGCTGATAACTTAGGTTACCCGCCGTACCCAGAGTCATTTAATGTTTCATTAAGGATTACTAAGTAAAGGATTTTGTATGTAAATCAAATTTGGAACTCACCTAATGATTGATTAAATCTCTCAGTGCGGCGGTGAGTCTGGATTCTGGATTTTACCAACGAAAGAGTAACTTTTACTCGAGAGTATCTTCTATTTTTTCATAGACACCAGTGACACCTAGATCAGATCACCTCATTTTGAACTGTCATTTGTCATACAAGTTATCCCCGGGATAGTTATTCTCGTATAACTTTTTGTTGGTGAAATCCAGCCTGAGTCATGCACACGAAATTAATCACAAACGAGTTCTCAACCAGTAGCGCCGTATTCAGCAACCCATTTGATTAGAACAGGAAGTGACTCAAAGTAAAGCTATTCATTCGCATCACGAATCAGTTCCCTTTTAGTAGCTCCGTGCGCATATGTAAAGCTTAGTCCTTGCCCTTGCTAAGCAGCGTTACTTTAGCATTCGAGACATATCCGACACCCGATAAGGCCTCACAGATAGAAAGCGAGTTAGTGATATCTCGGATCAACTTTAACATTCAAACTCGACTCAAGTTTAGTATTATGCTAACGCGTTTCCCATCCATCTAATAAGCACCTTGGGTCCAGTAAATCCCCCGGAAAAATCCTGGGAACCTTCCCAAAAACAGCCATATCCCCAGGCCGCGGCCGTGATTCTGCGCGCGCATCGCGTGACTGGCTATATCGAGGTCTCAAATTTCCGGTTTTGGCCGACACGTGCCGCGCCGGCTGCAAGCAACCCGGGCCCGAATTCTACTGTTCACAAGCATATCACAAGCCTGGCACAAACTTCAATACGAGGTATTTGGTATTCTATTAAAACCGGAATCCAATTCACAAGCGCCAGCGTGACGCCAGCCTACTTAGTATTCTACTATCCAAAACGTACTCACGCTGGCGCCAGTTTGACGCCAGCGTACTTTGTCCTACTATCCAAAGCGTTCTTACGCTGGCGCCAGTTTGACGCCAGCGTAAGTACGTTTTGGATAGTAGAATACGAAGTAGGCTGACGTCACGCTGGCGCTTGTGAATTGGATTCCGGTTTTAGTAGAATACCAAATGCCTCGTATTCAAGTTTGTGCCAGGCTTGTGGTATGCTTGTGTACAGCAGAATTCGGGCCCCGGTATCTCGCGCTCTCGCTGAACCCACTGGCATGTGGCCCGCGCGCACAATCCGGCCCCCGGGAGGATTCCCAAAGGCCGAGCCCAACACTCATAGACAATGTAAGTTTCCGAGCTAGCTACAGAAACATCTCGGGCGGACGCGGACAGTAGAGCCGCCCCACCAGCTCGCACTAGCTGGGCGCGGGCGGCGGCGGCGGCGGCGGCTGCGTGTTCACGATCACCTGCACCACGTACCCGGCGACGATCTTCACTTCCTCGACGAGCAGCCGGTCGCCGATGAGCTTGCCCCCGTAGAACCAGCGCTGGCGCCACGGCTCGATGTTCTCTTGGGCCTGGGGGGAAGATCGTAGAAGTAGGATATAATTGGGTGGAATACTGTAAATTTTTCACGCTAGGTGGCCATTCGCGATTGTACCATAGTATGACACGGGAACTGTCAAATTGTAGGTATGTAGTTTTTTGTAAACAAAGTTTTGAAGCTTTTCAACCTGAATGCAGTGCTTTCAAATGTAAAAGTAGGGGATACATTTATTACTATTATAAACCGATTGCGAAACAACGTCGAATTCTTTGTATGTTTACCTTTCTACCAGATGAGCTTTTTTCCAGCTACTGTCGCATTTCTCCTACGAATCACAGTTGGAAGCTCACGCACGGGTAGTAACTGTTTATTAATCTGTGCGCATGGTCATCAGAGAATACGTTTTATGGTTCTTTATCGCAATAAAAAGCACAAAAATCGAAACCCTGTACTTAACACTGACGTAAACAAGGTACAGTCACCAAAGCGCCATCTGGGTTTTAGCTTTCAGTTTTCTGGTTAATTGATATATGTAATTGATAGATTGTGGATAGCTATAAAACTAAAACAGTTTTAGTGTAATATGGGTTGTGGGAAGAAATCTCTAGAGGCCTTTGTACATATTTTCTATTGTTATCTGTACAATATAAGTAATGTGAGTACAATAAAGAAATTATACTAAAATACGAACTAGGAGTCTGGATCAGTGGTATGGTATGGTGATTATTAATTTTCTTCATTAAATTTGTATCCCTTGGGGTTAAGTATTACCTCTCAATCAGGGCTTGTTTACCGGTTTATTTAAAGAGCGTAATCAGCTCAGGTACATGAGGAGCGTTTCATAAAGGTTTGGCTCTACCTTAACCCCAAAAATAAAGGTTTTACTCAAAGAGCAAAATTATAAAGGTTTTGTTCAATAAATCGGTTTTTAACCTGTAAAACGGGTTTTTTCGAACTCTTTTTGATGTTTGCCGCCAGTGGCCGCCCACCACCAATGTTGCGATTGGAAATTACACAATTTTAAAAGCTTTTATTAAACTTGCACTGTATGTATGTTTGTGGGTATCACGGTTCGCGTCAAAAATGTCGGCTTGAATTTGACCCACTTCCCGTTATCCGATTGAGCTGAAATTTCGCATACGTGTATAAGTCGGATGACAATGCAATATATTTCTGACTTAAAGCTGATCTGATGATGGAGACGGAAGACGGTCATGGGAACTCTGTCATAAAACATCGCAAGCCCGTCGAATTTGGGCTCGTTCGATTCGTCTTGACGAATACTTTGGTCCTAGAATATTTTTTTATGACATGGAGCTGATCTGATGCTGGAGACGGAAGACGGTCATGGGAACTCTGTCATAAAACATCGCAAGCCCGTCGAATTTGGGCTCGTTCGATTCGTCTTGATGAATACTTTGGTCCTAGAATTTTTTTTTATGACATGGAGCTGATCTGATGCTGGAGACGGAAGACGGTCATGGGAACTCTGTCATAAAACATCGCAAGCCCGTCGAATTTGGGCTCGTTCGATTCGTCTTGACGAATACTTTGGTCCTAGAATATTTTTTTATGACATGGAGCTGATCTGATGCTGGAGACGGAAGACGGTCATGGGAACTCTGTCATAAAACATCGCAAGCCCGTCGAATTTGGGCTCGTTCGATTCGTCTTGACGAATACTTTAGTCCTAGAATATTTTTTATGACATGGAGCTGAGCTGATGCTGAGACTAAAAAGTTAAAAATAAATTAAAAGTAAAAAAACATTTTTAAACAAAGCTTTTATTTAATGTCCTGAAAAGAAGAAAATAAAATTTCAATTCAATCAAATGCGTCATTTTATTACATTACACAATTTATACGATATAAAAGCTTGTTGCGAGATTTACTTGTGTAGACTTAATTAGGTGGGTAGGCACCTATTTGCACAGACTTGGAGATAAATCCCGCAACAAGCTTTTATATCGTATAAATTGTGTAATGTAATAAAATGACGCATTTGATTGAATTGAAATTTTATTTTCTTCTTTTTAGGGCATTAAATAAAAGCTTTGTTTAAAAATGTTTTTTTACTTTTAATTTATTTATGTTCACTACACTGGTGCTATACGTGCTGCCGTGCCGACACTGCCAGCCGTGTCTTCTTTTGCCACTGGCAACTAACAAACAACAATGGGTAAGTTTTTAGTTTTTTGGTTACATTGACCCTGTAGACGGAATACTGTTCCTTCTTATTTTTATCTTTTTAAGCTATAAGTTTGATGATCAATCTCATAAACTCAGAAATCCTTGTTAAATGCTTTACAGAAATAGTGTTTAACATGCTCTATTCAATTTATTCTATCTATCACTAGTTCTCGAGAATTCCCGGAAAATCCAGCTCGAGAAATGTCGAGAACTAGAGAGAGAAGGTAGGTATAGGTACTTTCGTTTCTGGGCCCTCTTTGTACCAAATTGCATACACACACAGGTTGTCAGTCTCTGTTGGTATTATTTAATATTTTTATAAAGGACAATGCTACGAATGTATGAAAAAAAAACCCAGGCCCGGCGCAAACGAAACTTAACTGAAATAATTGGTATGATTGAGTAATAAAATAATCCATGGGAGACATGATCGAAATCGATGGCTAAGTGCGCGAAATTGCTATTCGAATTTTCACAGGAGTCATACTAATATTTTAATAGAACTAACAATACTTTTACCATAATTATATTAAAAATCAGCTCTGATTAGGTCAGTGCAATTGTCACATCACATGTCGTGCTCTGATAAAAATAAAACACTCACCTAAAACCATGTCGTTAAGTTAAAGTCCACGGCCCGCGATTTTCAATCTACCCACATCAAGATGAAGGTATGAAAAAACATAAGTATGGAAAATGGGTATGTTCGTCCGTTGGGCGGTTGAGTGGGCATCAATTATTGTACGAATCATACCTTGCCCCTTGCTCCCGTAACTATTAGACCGACGTAATAGTAATAGTAACCTTACGACAAATAGACCGAGTCTACTTAGAACAGAGCGAGAGACATTTACGAGCTCCAGAAAATGTATGAGCGAGATATATGGAAACTTACAGCATGCGATAGTAATAATCACTTCATAGAAGGGCTACCTTACGCTTTTAAACTGCAATATTATATTAATTAAATAAATATTAGTATGACGCCTGTAAAAACTCGAATAGCAATTTCGCGCACTTAGCCATCGATTTCGATCATGTCTCCCTTGGGTTATTTTATTACTCAATTATACCAATTATTTGAGTTAAGTTTCGTTTGCGCCGGGCCTGGGTTTTTTTTAACATTCCTATTTATATTTATTTACAGATCCAGACGTAGAAAATGATACCGAATATCGACTCAGGACGATTGTGAAATATCACAATCCCTACTGCCAGCACAGAAAAAGCGTCGTATGTTGAAAACGGTAGATTCAGATGCAGCTCTACCAAATTGCAGCACGCGAGTTATGAAAGGTGATGCTGAGCCTACTGATGAAGATAATCAGTCCGAACCTGACGTAGAACGACAAAAAGAATATACTAGCACATGTAACAGGGATGGAGAAATGAAAACTCGTAAAATTAAATGTACTGATTGTATTGTGGCGTCACCTATCAGGCGATCCACATACTGACATACAAGATGAATGGCGCTAGCAAAAAGGAACTCAGCAGTTGGCAGAAGTCACGACAGATGTCATAGCAGTAAAACAGAACGCACAACAATGCAAAAACAACTGACAATCGATCCTACGTCGCTTCACTGGTGACCCTCGACATTGAACACGCAGCAACCTTTTTCTACCTTCCGAAGACTTCCTCCGCAGCCATCTGAAGACGCATTCCTGCAACCACCTCGGAGCCAACTTCTCATTCATCCTCCCTCATCAGCAGCAGAGCACCTATGGCTTGGCCGTTTCGTTACTTGCATTTTCTAATTTAAGCTCATCTGACGGTAGTGAAACGGCCAAGCCACATATTTTGAGTAAGGTGTTATAGTTTGTGAAGTTAGGGCTGTACAGTTAAGGCGTGCAGAGTTAGAAGCTTGGCTCTACTTGAAATCTGATAACTTTTTATTTCCCTCTTCTTGGCTACATTTTTTACATGAAAAATGTAGCCAAGAAACTCTAAACCCCTTTTTTGTGACACCATATTATCGTCATATTACGGCTTACCTAATTAAACAGTTTTACAATATTTTGGTCGGAGTCCACGTAAGAAAAAAATTGTTGTTTTTTTAACCGACCTCCCAAAGGAGGAGGTTTACAATTCGTCCGGATGTTTTTTTTTTATGGATGTGCCCCGGTAGCGCCTAGACGGATGGACCGATTTGGTTTTTTTTTGTTTGAAAGGGTTTACCTTCCCATTGGTCCCATTGACACCAGGTCAGGATCTGATGATGGGATCCTGGAGAAATCGAGGGAACTCTTCAAATATTATAGGCAGACCTATAGTGATTTTTGTGTTTTTAATAATAACTCGTGCATTTACTCACGGTAAGCATAATATTGTGATGCGGAACTGCTGATGGCCACATATGGCCACCAGAACTGCTCAATACTAGCTACAAATACAATGCGCGGCTGACGGGCAGGCAACGCATAGCCTGAACCGGTCGGTGGCCCTAGAGCCATGAAACTTTGTACAGAGATTCCTTAGTAGCGTGAGGGGGTGCACTGATATGAGATTTGACAAAATTAATTCCCCAAGGGGGGGGGGGATAAGGGGTTACAGTTTGTATTAAACTCAATCTAATCAAATAGGTTTTATGGAAGTATTTTTTTTCTAAAGTTTACTTTTTGTTTCAATTATAATTATAAACAATGCCAAAAACAAAATAAAAACCAATTAAGTAACTATCAGATTAAGTTATATAAAAAAAGAAAGGTAATTGCCACTTTTAAAATTCGAGAAAATCTCGAGATTGAGCAAATTTTGACGTCATTTTTAAGCAAAATTAGTTTAATTTCGAATCGTAAAAGTGGACATTATACATATATATGTATTTAGTACTAGATATCATATACATATAACAAATTATAGTAATATTGATTTCATTGATTAAATTGTTATGATTTAAATAAATCGTTTTATTTTTCACTTATTTATTATATAGTGTATTATTTCTAAACAACAATATATCCTCTACTATAGAGTCTTTTAACGATAACCTTAAATTATTGAGCACGAATTTAAATGAAGAAAATAGTCTTTCGACGCTGACTTATGTTGGGGAGTGGCTAATGATAATATGTTTGAAAGAAAATATAGTTGTGGGTCACTAACTTTCTTTTTTTCCATAATTCGAGACGAAACACTAGGTTCAATTACTAACGCTTCAAAGTTCAAGTGCAAATTGCACGCGTTTAAACAAGTTGAAACCTGCCCTTCCCCTATCCCCTGCCTGCTCTGCGTGTGTGCGTGCCGTACCTTTCGCAGTTTTGGCTTAAACCGGTTTATTTGGGTTTTTTAACCGCTCTCTTCTCAATTACGCTCCGAGCGATTTTTTTTCTAAAAACCTCTATAAACCTCTATTAACCGGTATTTTTTAAACCGGTTTCAAGCCCTGCTCTCAATAACAGACTATACTCACAAAACTAAGCAAAATTACACCTTTTCCCATAAGGGATGGCAGAGGCACTGTTGCGCTCACGTTTAGCCAGTGGACGTGACAGGGGACTAGCCTATCGCCACAGCTATGGAGAAGGTTTCCTCACTATATACCTATATATTCCAGCATCTAAAGTAACACAATACTTACATGCAACTTATTCTTGCACTGCGCCACAGTATGCTTCGAGTACACCGCCAGCTCGACATCTTTACATGTGTGTGAGAGTCTCAGCTTTAGCGACACCTCCGCCCCGCCTTCAACTGGTTCTGACCACTCGGCCGGGGAGTCGCGGCCGCTTGTCTCCTTTACCATGTTGATGGGGGGAGAGAGGCAGTAGATTGGGACCTGGAATGTCAAATGTCAATATGGGTTTATTTTGAATCTGGATGCAACTGACTATATCCTCACTTTCTGGTCCATTGATTGATCCATACACAACACTACACAGGGATACAGGATTATATTTGCATTGCTGCAACCCTGGCTATCTATTCTGGGAGTACAGCTCTTAGAATAAGTACAAGTGTAAATGCCTGCTACAGACACATAACAAAAGAAAAGTATTTTTTATAAAATTACCCATTGAGGGGGGGGGGGGGTGATATACGAGAGGTGGTGTAAAGTGACAAACCTGGTATCTCGTCCCCCATTCGTCATAGCACTCAGTGAGGTAGCCATTAGGCACTGTCACACTAGCTCCGTCGAGGATCGCCTGCGCCAGCTGGAAGTCCATAGCCTCGGCCGCCGCCGCCGCCGCCCGCAGCGCGTCCCAGATCTCCTTGCGGCCCTCGAACGCGGGCGCAGTGTCCCAGAACTCATCACGCTTACTGCGAAGCTGACCCTCGGTCAACGGCACGTCAGACTTCCATCGAATCGTCTCGTGGCATAGAGAGAGGTTTTTACGTAGACCACCTACAAAGGAAAAGGCGTTTAGAGGCTGTGTGAAAAAGCTGTGGAAAGATGTAGGCTCCACGGCGACAAGAAAGGTCGTACCGGGACAGCTACCGGAATTCGGACGCGAAGCGCTACCCGACGACTCTTCTATGGGGCCGCTTCCTCTCCTGGTTATTCCGATACAACCGCCCATTATGACCACATTCTCCAATAGCAGATTTAACAAATATTTACAAAGAATTATCAAATAACATTTTATCTTCTGTCAAAAGGAAGGATTAGCTGTATTTGTTTCGTTATTGGGTTGGAGTTTGTTGTTCGGGGTTTTTCAGAAATTTCCTTTTAAATAAAATATTTGAAGGCTTTAAATGTAAAACTAAACTTAAATGTATTTAAAAACATTAAATTTATTAATATATTTCATAAATTTACATCAGAGCGGCAAAAATAAGATTTTATTTCGGCATCACAAATGGTTTGACTAAAGAATGTAAAAGCAAAACGCATTACGTTTGTTATTGTTCTGAGGTTTGTTACGTTAACGTTAAGGTTGGCAATGGCAATGGCAAATGTTTTGTTATCGCTAAATAGATTTATCAGGCTATAAACATTTCGTGAACAAAATGAAAATGTGAAGATATCTTCAATTTTGTTAATCAGGTATTTAGGTTGTCAATTGTGCAATATTTATCATAATAATATGTTCTACCATGAAATACTGTAGCTAGAACAATAAATTAATTAATGATTGCAGGGTTAGTTAATTACGATATCAAAACGTAGGTGTGGTCTTTTTGTGGTTGGTAGCACTGGAAAGTGCAAACTAGGCAAACTAGCAAACTACGTTTAGTTATTTTTGTTTTGTTAACTTTTTCTCGTTTGTTTTTACAAAAGTGACTGTTAATAATATTTTAGTTTCGTAGGATTGCAATAAATAAAATATTTTTATTGAATAAGTTGATAAATGAATTTAATAAGCCCATACAAAAATTTTGCGTTTTATAATTGCAATGCTATGTCACTTGTCAGTGTCAGTGTCACTCATCTGAGAGAAAGAAAACTGTCAAAAAGTGAAAAACAAAACAGAAAAATAGATAACAAAATAAAATTCAATGCAATTCATATTTTATAATTGAGTAATTAATTAATCTAGACACTGGATATTTTTAACATTAGATCGAATCCATTACTATTTTCAAAATGATAACAAATAACAATAGTTTCGATAACTACAAGCTTCAAGACGTAAGTTTCTGCTGATTGCTTTTTTTTTACTCCTCAAGCTCAACAGTTCATGCCATAAACAGTGTTATCTCCATTACAGATACCGCCTACAGCGTATTACATATCTGAATTCACCACTACTGACGAAGAAAAGGCAATACTGTCCAACATATACGCCGCACCAAAACCAAAGTGGACTCAACTTTCTAACAGAAGACTTCAAAACTGGGGCGGGATCCCTCACCCTAAGGGTATGATCGCTGAGGCCATACCGGCTTGGCTTGATGACTACCTCGACAGAATTCACAAACTCAATGTCATGAATGGTAAAAGACCAAATCACATTCTTGTCAATGAGTACTTACCTGGCCAAGGCATTATGCCTCATTTGGATGGCACATTGTTCTACCCAACTATTACAACGATCTCTGTTGGATCCCACACTGTCCTGAAGTTTTTTGAACCAACAACAGAAGATAAATCTGTGCTACAACCTATATTTTCGTTTCTATTAGAACCAAGGAGTCTTTTAATTTTACAAGATAAGCTCTTTCATGATTACCTACACTGTATTGAAGAACTGGATGAAGATAATATTGACAATAGTGTTGTTAATCTGGATATGTGCTCTAAAGAATATGAATTAGGAATGAATTGTCCTAGAAAAACTAGGATATCTTTAACAATTCGACATGTACCTAAGACTACAACTTTCAAATTAAATATTGGGAGTAAAAGATAACTATTGGAGAGTTTTATTTGAAAAATTAAAACTAGTTATTGGAAGCTCAAAGTGAACAGAAAAGCCTTTGTATTGGTAATTGTGTAAGCAGTTACTTTATTTTAATTTTAATTATGGCAATAAGATGTTAGGAAATACCTACGTATGAGATATTCTAGATTCAAACCCAAATAAAAAACATTAAGTAAACCCAAACAAATCTAGTTGGTTCATTTAGATTTTTGCTTTATTTTATTTCAATCAAAATGTTATTTTAAATCATCAATTTTGTATGTTTATTTTCCCCATAAGATGGGTATTTTGAAAATTCTTTCAAGTGCAACTGTGAACAGATGTGTGACATTTAGCAGAGTCTTGAGCAGAGCTTGTTCGTCAAAGGTTTCTGCTGCGGATGACAAATCCAAGGTCCCGAGTGACCAGAAAGATGCCCCTGTGGACGGAGGCAAGGTCTGTTGTTATTAATTGTTTCTATCTGGAATCTATCATCACTCATATACAAGTATATCTCCCTGTCTGTCCCGTGCTACTGTTCACTCTATCTCACTCCCACAAGTGAGGTGAGATAGAGTGAACACTAGCGCGGGACAGACAGGGACATATGTGTCAGGATCTCATTCTCTCAGCAGCCAGAATATAGTGTTCTATCATTGTATTCTTCTCCAGAAAGGGGGGGGGGGGGCTCAAGTGCCTGCACCTGGTCACTGTTTTCCCTGTTTGTCCCTGACTTGCTGTCACACATGATAAAATTATATTTTTATTGCACATAATTTGTTTTCAACATCACTGGCTAAAAGTGAGCACAGTTGTGCCTCTGCCATCCCGTATGGGAAAAGGCGTGACGCTATGTTATGCATATTGTTTTCAATAATTGAAAAAACAATAAATTAAAAGTAAAAAAACATTTTTAAACAAAGCTTTTATTTAATGCCCTAAAAAGAAAAAAATAAAATTTCAATTCAATCAAATGCGTCATTATATTACATTACACAATTTATACGATATAAAAGCTTGTTGCGAGATTTACTTGTGTAGACTTAATTAAGTGGGTAGGCACCTATTTGCACAGACTTGGAGATAAATCCCGCAACAAGCTTTTATATCGTATAAATTGTGTAATGTAATAAAATGACGCATTTGATTGAATTGAAATTTTATTTTCTTCTTTTTAGGGCATTAAATAAAAGCTTTGTTTAAAAATGTTTTTTTACTTTTAATTAATTTTTAACTTTTTAGTCTTTATCATTACAGGACAAAACATCTAATCTAGAATTCGAGTGCTTGTCAAGACGAATCAAATGAGACCAAACACGATAGAATTGCGTCGTTTGGTAACAGAGTTCCCATGGCCACCTTCCGGCTCCAGCATCAGATCAGCACTATGTCATAAAAAATATTTTAGGACCATTTGTTAAGACGAATCGAACGAGCCCAAGCATGATGGTGTTGCGATGTTTTATGACAGAGTTCCCATGGCCACCTTCCGTCTCCATCATCAGATCAGCTCCAAGTCAGAAAAATATTGCATTGTCATCCAATTTACATACGTATGCAAAATTTTAGCACAATTGGATAGCGGGAAGTGGGTCAAATTCAAGCCGACATTTTTGACGCGAATCTTGATACATAAACCCACCCACATACAGAGCAAGTTAAATAAAAGCTTTTAAAAAGTATACATAACAGTTTTTAACAAACGCGAAGCCTGTCTTCATCTTCATCATAAATCGTTAAGCTTGCACCAAGCAGAGGTGATCTATAACACGAGACGTCTCGTTCCAGCGCGGGCTCGTGCTGGGTGTGTATGAGAGCGACAACAAGTTCGAGCTGACCCCGGCCGCGGCGGAGGCCGACCAGCAGTCCGGCGGCAAGCTCTGCCGATACCTCAGCGAGTGAGTACACCCCCATATTCATCACATCATCATCATCATCGGCGACAGCTTGTTTCCGCCCACTGCTGGGTATAAGCCTCCTCCCTTTTGTGCCAACTTACCCGCTCCTGTGCCAATCGAATCCAGGTCTTCCCCGCAATATGCGTGATGTCGTCGACCCATCTGGCTGGTGGTCGCCCACGCTTCTCTATCCCTCTTTCGGCATCATTCATCATCATAGGGGCTAGCATCTGTATTGAAAATGTTGTGCTCTGCTTGCGTGACCATTCACCATAAATAACCGGCCAAATGCGAGTCGGACTCGCGCACGAAGGGTTCCGTACCATTATCTATAAAAAAACCGCAAAAAAATCAAGTTAGTTGTTTGGGAGCCCCCCTTAATATTTAATTTATTGTTTTTTAGAATTTGTTGTTATAGCGGCAACAGAAATACATCGTCTGTGAAAATTCCAACTGTCTAGCTAGCTACCACGGTTCATGAGATACAGCCTGGTGACAGACAGACAGACAGACGGAAAGCGAAGTCTCAGTAATAGGGTCCCGTTTGGCACCCTTCGGGTACGGAACCCTAAAAACGGGATAGAAATTCTGGGAGAAAAATCTTCTCGGAGCACAGCAGCTCGCAAGCTGGGGGGCAATTCTCGAAAGAGACAAGCCTATTAGAAGCATGTTGCAATCTTCTCTACGTCAAAGAAAGGACATAATGGTAGTACTTATTCCGGTAACACATACAGGTACAGCATTGCGATTGCGCCAGGGTAGCGCGAGCGTACCTTTTGCTTTATTGGACACGTTGACATGACATATCAAAAGCGTA